>BMAU01017069.1:67500-232621 GCA_019973935.1 Trichonephila clavipes | reverse complement strand
AAGCGACCCCCGTGTGCTTTCGTTCCCTCTCTTTCCGGACTCAGACTTCCTTGTTAGCGCATGTATCCTCCGAGAGCAGATGATAGAACTCTAAGAATAAACTGAGTTTTACATCCAAATGCATCGCCTCGTATAATAACTCTCCTATTTCCTACATTGGTGACCCGAACAATTCACGAAAATCAACCTTTATTTGAATATTTATTTTACTGAAGAAATGGCGGAAATAACTGCAGTTAAAATCCCTCCTTTTAATTTCAATGACCCTCAACTCTGGTTCTCCACGTGCGAACGAACTTTTGCCCTCGGAGTACCGAAGGCGATTACGGACACTTTCACAAAATTTAATTATATTGTGTCCAACCTGCCACCGGAAGCCGCCGCAATTGTAAGGGATTTAATAATAACTCCTGATGAAACGGATCCCTACGGCGCCATTAAAGCTCAACTGATCCAGCGAACCGGCGAGTCGTCCCAACAAGAAATTCGGAAGCTGTTAACCGGCTAAGAGCTAGGAGACAGGAAGCCTTCAGAACTCCTCAGGACAATGAATAGGCGTGCAGCTTCGCACAACGTTCCGAAGGAGCTTATGTTGGAACTTTTTCTTCAGCAGCTACCGACCGCAGTGCAAACTATCTTGGCATCCATCACGCCAATAACCGTCGAGAAAGCCGCAGAAGTCGCCGACAGAATCCTCGAAGTGAGCACTCCCACCGTTTCACTTTCGACAAACGCCATCGCTTCATCCAGCGAAAATCGTATCCTCCAAGAAATCGAGAGACTGCATAAAAGGATAGACGATCTTACAATGAAAGAAAGAATAACTCCAGAACGAAGAAATAGTTCTCGCCCACGAAATCGGTCCCGAAATCGATCATTTTCGCGTTCCAGGGAATCTTGTTGTTGGTATCACAAAAAGTTTCAAGAACGAGCTAAGAAATGCATTCCACCCTGCAGCTATAAAGAAAAAAACGAATCCAGCGAGGAGTAAATGCGACTACCTTCTCGCAGCCACATATTTCACGTCGCCTTTTCATTAAAGACAAATCATCCAACACCGCTTTCCTCATCAATACCGGATCTGACGTCAGTGTTCTCCCAGTTTCACTTTCCGAGAAAAGGAAAGGCAACAGTATTCAGCAACTGTCAGCCGCTAATACATCTCCTATCAACGTTTACGGTATATAAGAGACTTTTAACCCTCGATTTAAATCTGCGAAGGGTATTTAGATGGCCTTTCTTAATAGCTTCTGTTTCTGTACCAATCATTGGAGCTGATTTTTTGTACAATTTTAATATTTCACCTGACCTTCGCAATAGAAAATTAATCGATAATGCAACTAAAATTAGTACAAATTGTAAACTCGTTTCTCCTGAAGTGCATTCCATTAAACTCGTTTCTGGTGAAAGCATTTTTCATGATGTTTTGAGAGAATTCCCAGAAATTGTCAAACCGCCTTCTTTCTCACAAGAGGTTAAGCATAATATTAAGCATTTTATCGAGACATCTGGTCCACCTGTTTTTGCTAAGGCAAGACGTTTAGCTCCCGATCGTTTAAAAATTGCCAAATCTGAATTCCAGCACATGTTGAATTTAGGTCATGTTAGACCATCTAAAAGTAATTACGCATCACCTCTTCACATAGTACCTAAAAAAGATTCTAATGATTGGAGGCCAGTGGGTGACTATCGTGCATTAAACGCCCAAACTAAAAGATAAATATTCTATTCCAAACATTTTAGATTTCACTTCAGAGCTGCATGGCAAAAAATGTTTTTTCACACATAGATTTAGTTAAAGCCTATCATCAAATTCCTATAAATGAAGAGGATATACATAAAACTGCAATAATAACCCCATTCGGATTGTATGAGAGTACTCGAATGCAATTCGGTCTTTGTAATGCTGCCTCTACTTTTCAACGCTTTGTTGACGAGGTTTTAAGGGGATTAAATTTTGTTTATGCTTTTATTGATGACATTTTAGTTGCATCATCATCTGAAGCCGAGCATATCGAACATCTTCGGTTGCTTTTTCAACGGTTGGATCAATATGGACTCTCTATAAACCCTTCTAAATGTACTTTTGGAGTACCCACCTTAAATTTCCTTGGTTTTCAAGTTTGCAGTTCTGGAATTAAGCCTTTAGAGGATAGAGTAGAAGCAATCTTAAAATTTCCTAAACCAGCCACCATCACTCAATTACGTCGTTTTCTTGGAATGCTGAATTACTACAGACGTTTCATTAGACAGGCTGCCCATATCCTTGCACCTTTAGTAAAATTTTTAAAAGGCATCAGAAATAAAAACGTCCAAAGCGAAAGGTCAAAGTCAAGCCTGAAGAAGCGCTAGAATGGACGGATGAAGCTACTACAGCTTTTGAACTGGTGAAGCAAGCCCTAGCGCATGCTACTCTGTTACATCACCCCATGCCAAATGCACCTCTTAGCATTTGGGTTGATGCTTCAGATTTTGCTGTCGGTGGTGCATTAGCACAATTTCATCACAATGTCTGGCAACCACTTGCTTTCTTATCCATGAAATTATCTGCATCCCAAAAGAACTGGTCTACTTACGACCGAGAACTCCTGGCCATATACACAATGGTCAAAAGGTTTCGGCACATGTTGGAAGGAAGAGAGTTTGTGATTTACACTGATCAGAGACCTCTCATTTATGCCTTTCAACAGAAAGCTGACAAATGTAGTCCACGTCAACTTAGACACCTGGATTTTATCTCCCAGTTCTCTACGAACATACAACATGTTCCTGGAACTCAGAATTTGGTAGCAGATGCATTATCTCGTATCGAAATTGATTCCATTTCCCAAGCAAGTTGTCTCGATTACAAGGACATTGCTGCAGCCCAATTGGTAGATGAGGAACTTAAACAACTCCTGGAAACCAACTCAACATCCTTAACACTTAAGCAACAATATTTTCCTTTGGAAGATATTACTCTTACTTGTGATGTTTCCACCAACGTATCTCGACCTTTCATTCCCAAGGATTATCGCAAAATTGTTTTCCAACATCTCCATGGTCTTTCACATCCTGGAATTGCTGCCTCTACCAAATTAGCAACTCAACGTTTTGTATGGCCAAATATTAGGCGTGATATTAAAACATGGGTTAACTCTTGTCATCCTTGCCAAAGATCCAAGATATATAGGCACACTAAAGCACCAATCGGTACATTTGCTTTACCTGATGCCAGATTTTCCCAAATTTACGTTGATTTCATTGGTCCCTTTCCACCTTCCAATGGTCAAAGTTACTGCCTGACAGTAGTTGACCGCTTTACGAGATGGATGGAAGTAATACCAACTGCTGATATGACTGCGGAAACAGTATGTCGAGCTTTGTTATCTGTTTGGATATCACGTTTTGGTTGTCCGGCTATAATAACAACAGACCAAGGTACAAACTTTGAATCAAGCCTTTTCAGAGAGCTGAGTAATCTTCTCGGCACAAATAGAATACGATGCTGTGCCTATCATCCAAAAGCCAATGGTCTTGTTGAAAGACTGCATCACCATCTCAAAAGTGCCATCAAAGCACATGAGAATTCAAAGTGGAGCGAAATCATTCCAATTGTACTTCTCGGCATGCGTTCTGCTGTTAAGAAAGATATCAATGCTACTTGTGCAGAACTTGTCTATGGAACTACTCTCAGATTGCCGTCTGATCTTTTCTCCACAGACAAGATTACTACTACCTGCAACCAAACTTATGTATCATTTTTACGTGAGAAAATGAGAGCATTACAACCGACACCTACATCTGCTCATTCAAATAGCTCTATGTTTGTGCCAACTAAATTAAAGAGCTGTTCACATGTTTTCTTAAGAATTGATAGTGTCCAGCCACCACTCTCGCAAAATTATACAGGACCTCATAAAGTAATCCGTAGAACAGACAAAGTGTTCATCATCCTCATAAATGGAAAAAGGAAGACAGTTTCCATTGATCGTGTAAAAACCAGCTTATGTCTGGGATGACACCGATGATATTCCTCTTACTGGAATATCAAAACAACAAACAGACGAAACTGATCAACATTCAAAAGACAAAACTATGTCTCACATAAATAAAACTGAACCTCAACCAAATGAGAAAACTGTAAACAAAACTAGAAGTGGAAGACATGTCAGATTTCCCAAAGAACAGTATATAACATATAATATGTATATAATTTTTTTTATTTACATTTACAGTAAATTGCCTTTTGTATAAATTTTAAACACTTAAGATAATTATATTTCAGATATTAATTGGTGAATTGTGTATTTTCAAGCATTTTAATATGTATATATATTTTTATTCAATTGTTTATTTCTGTGTTTACAAATCTAAAACTATATAAGTTCAGACTACTACAATTAATATATAGCACATATGAATTAATATTACAAATAGCTTTTGATAAATGGTATATCAATAATAATATTTGTCTAATTATTTTCTTTCTTCCAAACTTTCAAAAGAAAATGTACATTATGTATCAAATCTTGTGTTAAACAAAAGGAAATTCAACATTGTATGTATTAGATAGATTTATTTTTCATTGTGATTGCTAGTGGAAAATTTTATATTCTAAACTAGTGTTATACGTGCATATATATATATACAAAATTTTACTTATTAATTACTTTATTACTGATACTACTAATACTTACTGCTAATAATTCTGTATTAACAATGTTATGCCTTGTATGTAAGTGTGCGAGAAGTTAACTCTTGAAAATTCAAGTTATTTTCAACTTCTTTAAAATACTTGTCAGAAATATTGTGTACATTTTGTGTATTTCAGTGTTGTCAACAATATAGAAATTGCCTGTGTTCAGCCTATATTTGTAAATATCCATTAATTCCTATGCCTTCTATGAGTCTATTACTAGTGATTGAGTACATTTTGATTGCTTATATTTTAAATAATAAACTGTCAAGTTATTAATTCTGGTCTTAGTAAGAATCCCAATTGTTCGTTTACATTAGGATTAACTTTTGATTCTTAACTTTCACAACCCCAAGAATTTATCTTGCTACTGAAATAATGTAATATTTCAATTGTTATTGTAAAGTTGAATTAGCGAGTACATTTTACATTTAATATGCATAGCTAAATAACTCTACATGTGAATAATCTGCAACATATACCTTGATTTCATATGTATATTACTATTGAAACCTATAATGCTACTGTCATTTCATATAAAATACAATTTCTAAATGTACATATTTTCAAAATCTTATTAAGTACATATTTTGCGCAAATCATTAGTTTTTTTTATTGTATTGTGTAGACCATGATATTTTCATTCATATTTATTTTAACATTATGTAAATTTTCAACCCTTACAAATTGTATTATCCATTTCCCATGTATATAATGTTTGTATATTGTTCAGTTCAGTTCAGTTCAGGTTTTGTGGGATATGGAGCAACAAAGGCTATGATCCCTTGTATATTGTTTTATGTACCCTTTGTTGTATTTCAGTAATGGTATTCTGTATGTATTTATCTTTCGCATACTCTCTGGGGGGATACTTTCTGTAGAGTTTATCAACTCCTCATAAGTTTTTCATTACGATCTGTGCGTGCGCAGGATCTAGAGCAATTGCGGGCAGTGCTTACTCGCGCAAGCACCTTGGATGCAATCTGCGCATGTGTTAGATTTTCTACAAAAAAGCGACCCCGTGCTTTCGTTCCCTCTCTTCACAAACAACATAGACTCTGACGTCACTTTAACCCTTGAAAACTTCTTCGCTAACCCACCGACTACCCCTCTCGTTCCTACTAATACCGACGAGGTAATTAATTACATTAAAAAACTTAAAAACAACAAGGCCCCCTGGCCTCGATAATATTAATAATAAGATGATCAAAAATTTTACCTTCAAAACTATCTTTATTCTAACACACCTAATCAATAAGATCTTAAAACTAAGACATTTCCCACGCAACTGGAAAACGGCCATCGTTTTCCCCATCCACAAGCCAGGTAAAAGTAAAAAATCACCAGATTCCTATCGACCTATCTCTCTCCTTTCTAGTCTCAGCAAAATTGCTGAACATATTATTCTAATTAGAATTAATCAATTCATCAGTAACGCTAATTTCCTAAATCCTAACCAATACGGCTTTACTAAACAATTATCTACCTACCACCCACTGCTCCGGCTTACGGAACAAATCTCGGCTGGCTTCCAGAGAGGCAGATCCACTGGAGCTGTCTTTCTGGATATTCAAAAGGCTTTCGACCGGGTCTGGATCAGTGGACTCATTTACAAACTAATTATTAACAACTTTCCTGCTCCCCTCATTCACATTATCAATTCCTACCTTGTTAACAGAACTTACAAAGTCAGAGTTAACGACACCTTCTCACTTCCACACCGCGTCAACATTGGAGTCACACAGGGTTCCCTACTGGGGCCCGTCTTATTCAACATATACCTAAACGACATTCCCTCACACCCACAAACAATGCTTAACCTGTACGCGGACGATACCGCAATTCTTGCTACTTTCAAAAAACCACAAAACAGTCACACTAGCCCTCAATAAACACCTGGCTCTGCTAGAAAATTACTTCAATCAGTGGAAAATTAAAATTAATGTTGAAAAAACTGTTGCTGTACTATTCACCAAAAGGATAAAACCAGTCAAACCACCCACACTGTACTCCACACCACTGCAATGGTCTCAGTCCACTAAATATCTTGGATTAATACTTGACAAGAACCTCACTTGGAAACATAACATCTTACACGCGCGTGACAAATTACGGCACGCACTAAGACTAATTTACCCCTAATTTGCCGGAATTCTGAGATGGAAATGTACAATAAAGTGCTTCTTTACACTGCCGTTTTGCGACCAATAATTAGTTACGGCTGTCCTGTTTGGGGATATGCAGCAAAGACTAATATTAATATTTTAGAAGTAGCTCAAAACTCAATAATTCGTACTATCACTAAGGCTCATAGATATACTAGGAACTCAAACATTTATAAAGCTCTTAAACTTCACCCTTTTAAAAATACATTCAAATATTAGCAAAGAAATTCTATGCTAACCTACCAAATATAAATAATGCAAATTTAATGAACCTAGAGAATTACACGCCTCTGGACGACCATAAGAGACCTAGGAGAATTCTCCTAGACTCTTATAATCCACCTTAATTTGTCTATCACCTCATTCATCTGTTGATGAATGAACCAGTAAATTTTTAATTTCTAATTTAAATTTTAATTTCATCTTTTTGTATCTTTAATTCATTACTTTAAAACTCAATGCTGCAACCCCTTCAGACACGCCTACCCTAAATTTCTATAACTCTGGTACAGCCAACCGAGAGGTTACTCACTCTATGCTACTGACCAATCACAGTGCCTGCTTTCACCTACCAGCTCACAGCAAACTACCTCTGGTTTCCTCCTCAGACTTTCACGTCATCCCCCTCCTACGCCCTGCCACCACGTCATCTTCTACGTCACTCCAGCCAGCCAATCAGGTAGCTTCATGCTTCCCATCATGGTCTAACCACTCCACCAGGCAACATTCACTCTTCATGTTATGGGACGGAGGAACGCTTCGCGTTCCATGTCCCAATAAATCTTGCACAGTCGTTCCCTCTCTTCTAAGACCTTCAAATACGGCCGTTCCGACGACTCTTAAAGAGCTCGGCAGGCACTGATTTATTTCACTAAATGACACCAAACAAATTCGCTTCCAGATTTTAGACACGTCTCACCTCTACTGGCAATCATTAAATTTTTAAAATTACCATTCTTTTAATTAAAATTATTTTTAAACTAAAAAAGGGCAAATTATCAAATTAATGTCGCTCCCCAACTATTGACTGATTGGAGATTTAGATTTCCTTCGAAATCAGGCGCTCCGAAACCCTTCAACACTCACTCCGGACTCAGACTTCCTTGTTAGCGCATGTATCCCTCCGAGAGCAGATGATAGAACTCTAAGAATAAACTGAATTTTACATCCAAATGCATCGCCTCGTATAATAACTCTCCTATTTCCTACACGTTTTTATGTTTCACTTGTATGTAATGGAATCTTTGAACTCGGTTTTTACCCACTTTAAAAGGTCAGATTAATTCGAAATTTCGTACACTTGTCAAGGACCCATGACAATACAGTAATTTCATAATTTTGTTTCATTGTCCTGATCAGGATTTTAATAATTAAGGATTTTGTGGATCTACGAGATTTGGCGACTAATTCATTACATCGTTTCTCGATTTGGCAACTAATTCATTATATGGTTTCTAGATTTGAAGACTAATTGCATATACCATTTTCAGATTTGGCGACTAATTCCATATACCATTTCTAGATTTGGCGTGTAATTCTAGATTTAGCAACTAAAAGATAAAGGTTCAACCCTAAAACCGCAAAATAGGTTTCTGGTTAGTAAAAAATAAAACACAAAAAATGTTCTTTATGTGAAAAAAAGATAGGGTGGGTGGGTGCGCAGTTTTTCTGAAAATTGAAATATAAAAAAAAAAAAGACTGGTGCATGTGAATAAAAAATAATTTATGTTCTAACTGCTAAATATTTTTTTTATTTTTATAAAGCAATACGTTTAGAAGGGTTCCTTTAAAAAGTTTCACATTTTCTAGATTTTTAATCTCATTTAGTGTAGCAATTCTGCATCTAATGCAGAAAGGAACGTGCTGAATTGGCAAAGATAAAACTGCATGCTAAATGCACTTTTGGAAAAGTGAAATTTTTTTACGACTTTTTTGGCGACACTTTAACTACGACTACATTATCTAATAAAACGGAGGAGGTAATTTTGCTTTTTGAAATCGTTCTTTTTTCAAAGTTTTTGGACTCTTAAATCTATTTTAACGCGTCCCGGAGCAATATGCAAGAGACAATGTTTTCATCTTCCGAGACATTACTGTGTGTAAGTGGTCACGAACCAACCATCATAAAAATTGTTACGTAAACTAGAAGTTCGTAAAAGATTATTACTGCTTACTTTTACGCTAAATATAAACTGCTGTTAGATTTAAAATGATGTTTCAGAACATTGTGTCGTTAAAGTACGCACATAATGACATTTTAAATTACCTTTGTGTTGAGGTTTTTTTTTAAAAAAAAGAGTTCCATAATTAATTTTAATATCTTGAAATTTACCAAAAATAACCTTTTAGTGCTTAACTTTATAATGATAATACAATCTTCAGGAATAGTTACACAGGGATCGCTAGGAGATTTCGACTGATACTAAAAAAATATAGTAGTGACTAATCTGTACCTCCTCTCTTTGCTGAATAAAAATCATGGTGTTTTAAGACTATTTTTAGTTTACTGATATGTAAGACCTAGCACTGAGTCTCTTCGATTGTACTGAAAAATATTCTTATAGTACACACCACTTTATTTAAAAAGGACAGAAACTTCTTTAGCAAAAGGTATATTTATCATTTACGCCCCACGATCTCTTCAAACACTTTTTTTTATCGGATCTCTCCTCACTAAAAGAAATGTTTGCCAGGTTCCAAGTCTGCAAGCTTTATTGCTTAAGAAAGGGGTTTTTTATCAATAATGTCCCCTTAATCTATCGCAAACCCTCTTGGGAGTTCGCAAAGCTTACTCGTAGAGGATCTTTAAACAACAGAAGAAAAATATGTTTGCCAATTTTAAACCTTCTATGTCCAGTAGTTAAAAATAGGAATTTGTTTATAACGCCCCCACAACTCCCCTCGGGAACTGATATCCACCCTCCCCCGAGCTTAGGGGATTCCTACTTAACTAAAGAAACACGTTTGCTAAGTTTTTTAAGTTTATAAATCTAGTAGCTCAAAAATGGGGAAATTTTTATCAAAAACGCAATAATGCCCCATTTAATTTGCTGTTGTAACCAAGTCCTGTAACTATTATGAATCCCTTTGGAAACTTTTCTGTACTTTGACGAGGTCATTACAAAAGGTCATTCCGGTCAGTTGAGCAATAGAAAATTGATCTTTTATTACAGTCATTTCAATATAGACTTGCCTCATGAAATGTTACCACAAATTTCCATTTTTTTTAATTTTTCATATACTTTTTACGATTTGTTTTTCTTTAGTGATATGTTTGGTAAAAGTAGAGAAAAACTTTAAACTTAACTATCTTTTTCAATTCCTTCTATTATCTCACACTCTCTATGTATTTATTTATTACGTTATCTTGGTGGAATTTTCAATTGTTAATAAAATACATTTTAAATCGCTCAATTGAGCTGAAATTTTATATACATGATTATTTTGGATGTCAATACAATATTTTAATTATAATTAATAAATGTTAATTGATTAAAACTAATTATTTAAAGACTTACAAATACAGCCACGTTGGCATAATTTTTGGCAACTTGTTTCAAAACTCACGTTTCTCACATTTTAAAGTATTCAGTTGAACTAAAATTTTATTGACACGATTTTTTGTTTTCGATGACAATACGGTACTTCAATGATAATAAATAAAAATGAATTACCATTTAATGTTATGATTCTCTGTCATATGTATAAACATATTTATATTAATTGTAACTATTTAATAAAAAGTAGCTAAAATAAAATTTTTCTTTGTTGATCTAAGTAGAAATTGGACTTAATTTTTTTATGTTACTTGTTTAACTTGAAATGATTTTATTTACAGTACCTATAGACATTCCTAATTTCGATGCAATGAATCTTTGAGTCAGTGGTTTTGCTTATAGGATTAAGGATTTCATTTTCTTGATGGTTGCCTGGGTTCGAACAATCTTAGAATGAAAATCCGTGGTCATGCATTCATTTTTACTTTAGACTAGATGCTCTTTTCTGTCAAATTTAATATATTATAAATCCCTTTTTAAATGAAATAACTAAGATTTTTACACCGCTTTTTAATTTGGTGACACAAATATTTTTCCCAGAAAGTGTAGTTATGTAACCTTTGAGCAATCCATAAATTTTAAGAGACAGTTTAAGAGACGCGGAAACCGAGTGGTATAGGTATCGGATCGTGGCTTGCCTTGTCACGAGTTCGAGCCCAATACCACTAAAAACCCGCCATTCCATGCAGCGATACACGTTAAATCTGTCGAGAGCTGAAACGTCCTCCCGTTGGTCTGGTGTGTTAGTTAAGAGAAGGGGATGCCAGCTCAGGTGTCGTCCAAGTCACTTGACCATGGTTCAAAATTAAGCGGTCCGTCGCCAAAAGCCCCCGTGAAGCTGAACACTGCGACGTTAATATTGAATTAATCAATCAAGAGACAGTTTCAAGATAAAATTCTTATACAACATTACAATCGAAAGAAAACATAAGCAGACCATTATTCTCAAGATGTCAAAGTTTTTATCTTAAAATGCAATTCAGAAAATAAATCACAAAATCGTTTCCAAAAAGCGCGAATGACCTTTATAAACATCATTATAGTTTAATATAATTTACATAATTAAATTAACACAAATAAAATATTTAAAATATAATGAATTTATATTTATAAATAGTGAATTCATTATTCGCTTTTTTTCTTCTAACTAATTGAGAAATTGTGTAATGTATATTTAAATGAGTATAAATATTTGCACTAACATTAAAATGAGGTAGAAATGCTTTCTGCTGAATTTTATATATCGCACAGCAATTTAATATTCATCGAGAAACTGTCCAACAGTTAGTTAGCATTTTGAAAATTATCGTCACTGAAAAAGAAATTCAATGAACTTTAATGTTTCCAAATACGCAAAAGGATTCCACACTTTGAAAGTATAAAATTGCTGTTAAATTCGTCACTTAAATTGCTTTAAACTCTTCTGTTCATTTGAGAATGTAATAATCATGTAAATTTAAGCACCGACATGAATCTACTGTGCTAGTGATGCTTTTAAATATTGTTCGCTGTATTAAATACTTTAAACGGATTTATTATACTTTGTATGTTGTATGTCTTTCAACAGTATGTTTCATAGCTTAGAAATACACTGGAATGAGGTTTATTTCATTTTATTTCTTATTTTTCTACATTTAAATTAATAATTAACTACATTTAAATATTTAATTTATTTTTACGGAAAGCATTTTAATAGTTGGATATTTTTCCTTCGTATATTTGGCTTAAATAAATTGTCCTCTAAATTATATTCTTTAAAAAAATCATCTCTAAAAAATTAGTATTTTAGAGATACCAATTGTGTTTTATACTAATCCTTTTGTCAAATCACGACCGCTTTTCCGGACAAACCACAGATTTGAAAGTATAATATACCAATAAATTCTAACAAAGTATTATTAACAAAATAATTGTGCTAATTGGCGTTCAAAATTGTTCTTTTCAAAACCACGTATAGAACAATTAAATAAAGCATGGTTCAAAGCCTAAAAAGGTGCAAATACTTACAAAATAATGACAATAAGAAAGGACAAAAGAACTCCACTTTAACATGTCTCCAGAAATAAAATTTTGAATTTTAATTTTTGGTCTATAAATGACTTTAAATTCATTTTATTTATTTTTTCATAATATTTTGAGCTCTCTATAAAAGCAAATAATCTTAATTTTTTAACCCTATAATTGCTATTGGAGTTTCTATTCATCACGCTCAACCAGAGCGTTGAGGGCTCCAGACGTATATATACGTCTTACCGATATACGATTCTTTACTTTGGTCTCCTATCAGTAAAACTATTCCGAAGGCTTTTTAATGCAATAAAATGACTTTGACAGTGTTTGTCAAGGATTTAATTGTATTAAATAAAAATTTACTTATTTTGCCTTTTATTTTCCCCAAATACACCGCATACACGTACCTATGTGAAACATGATGTCATTGTTAAGGAAATCGCAGTACATTTAATCGGCAGTAAAAGGGTTAACTACAAATATATGAATTTACCCACAGAAAAGACTGACCAAACATTAAAGAAGCGGCAGTAAAAGTGTCCATTTTTGTTCCTTTCTGAGTTTCATAAAACTATTTAAAACGCTTAAAACAACAACAATTTTCAACTTAAATATAATTTGCATTCTCCCTCTAAACTTACATTCTTATAAATTATTAATTGTATCAATTTCCCTTGGCGCAAATACGATATCCTTTTCATACAAACTTGGATATTATCCAAGTTCAGTCTACTAAAGGGATGAGGGAGTTTGGGAGCAGATGCAAACAGCTTATAGAAAGGACCTTTTCAAAATTCGTCTGAGGAAATATCTTGCCTAATCTCTGGAGAGAGTTATGGATAACAATCAAAAAGCAGAAGTACTTGCGTATGTTCTAAGGCAAGGTTGGTGAACCTTTATGGATCAACGAGACGAGGGTATCGACGAGGGTAAATAATGTATTTAAGGTATCTGAACACGTTGAAAATTACTACATTCGGACAAGACCGATATTTTTGTTTTCTATTTTATTTAATACATCTATATTTTGGCTTTACAAAACATAGTTTGTTTTGATTCTATGCTTCTTAGAGGCCAAGTTACAATCAATTTTATTAAGTTAGAAAAACCGGAAGTGGGTCTTTGATCTACCGGAAGTGGGCATTTAAATTGTTTGAAATATATCATGGCGAGTCTGATCACACAAAATATTACAAATGTATTTCGATTAAACTTTTTGCAACTGATATTTATGCTATTTTCTAGAGAAGTACTAAAATATTTCTTATAGTATGAATATTATTTGAGTTAGGGCATGCTATTTAAATAATGGTCTCATAAACGCGTTATTTTTCTTATAACGTTTACTTAATCATCTCTAAAAGTTTCAAATTTTAATAAAACATTAAAATGTTAGTACATTCTCTAGATAAATGCCTCTAGATTGTTTTGGTAATTCTTTTACTAATATAAGTTTATTACTTTTTCTCTAATTGCTTTGAAGTTTTACAAAAATATTGCCAAAATTTCATATATAATTGTGATTTTTATGAAATTCCAGCAATTTATTTTAAATATTGTTGATTAAATATTAGTATTTATTGGTATTGAATCCTAAAAAAGCCTTTATAAAGGGTGTTTTTTTAGAGGTATAGAACTTTAAATTGCAATAAAACAACGATGTATTATTCGAACGACATGAATTTCTTTATTCGTAAGATAATCTTGTGGCATTACATTTTAAATATGATTTCTGGCATATGACTCCCACGGCTGGCTCGGATGTAGTCCAATCTGGACGTCCAATTTTCGATGACTTTTTCCAACATTTGTGGCCGTATATCGGCAATAACACGGCGAATGTTGTCTTCCAAATGGTCAAGCGTTTGTGGCTTATCCGCATAGACCAATGACTTTACATAGTACCACAAAAAATAGTCTAACGGTGTTAAATCACAAGATCTTGGAGGCCAATTCACAGGTCCAAAACGTGAAATTAGGCGGTCACCCAACGTGTCTTTCAATAAATCGATTGTGGCACGAGCTGTGTGACATGTTGCGCCGTCTTGTTGGAACCACAGCTCCTGGACATCATGATTGTTCAATTCAGGAATGAAAAAGTTAGTAATCATGGCTCTCTACCGATCACCATTGACTGTAACGTTGTGGCCTTCATGGTTTTAGAAGAAGGATTCCACCAGCCCATAAAGCGCACCAAACAATCAGTTTTTCTGGATGTAACGGTGTTTCGACATACACTTGTGGATTAGCTTCACTCCAAATGCGGCAGTTTTGTTTGTTGACGTAGCCATTCAACTAGAAGTGCGCTTCATTGCTAAACAAAATTCGCTTATGAAAATCGGGAACAACAGCAATCTCGTTTTGGGCCCCTTCGACGAATCTAAAAGCGTTGTTCAGGCGTGAGTCTATTCATGATGAATTGCCAAACCAAACTGAGAATAAATCACTTGACAGCTGTTAAATCGGTCGCCCTCTTGGAAAGTAATACCAACTTAAACTTCTATACCTGGAAAAAAACACTCTTTTTGTTTAAATATGTTATTTTGTCAAAAAGTGCTCTGAACGTGTTCGGATACCTTAATGAGATATAGATGCGCCATCAAATCATTTTGACTTGTGGCTGTTGGGAAAATAATAAAAACTAAATCCTAACACAACTCAAAACTCTTTGTGTGCAATGAAAAAAAACATTTTGTGCTTTATAGTAATAAATGTTTTAGTTATACGTGTAATTCAAATTATGTAAAGTAACACTAACGTGATTTATTGTTGCAGATTAGATAAAAAATAACTTATAATTGGATTTTAAGATGTTTCTTTTAGCAGAATGCATGCTGAATCGGAGTCATCTGCCAAACTGTTTTTAAGCTAGTCTTTAATCTTATTCATCTCTGAAAATGATTCTTTAAACAGTTAAGTACGTCTGAAATCGGATTCCAAGTTACCTATATCGCTTGTTAATCTTTCTGTTTCAATCAATTCTAACTTTTTCCTTGTTTCAATAAATTTTTGAATCCCTATTAAACTAGTCTGAGAATCATTTGGTTGCATTTCAAGTTTTTCAATTTTCAACCAATACAATTGGTACAAGTCGAATTCTAAAAATGAAGTCACATCAGGGAACAAAAGAAATTTGAGTATTTTCAATAATTCTTTCATCTGAGAAAATTTTGCTGAAAACTGCAACCGATCACTCCGATATTAGTTCGTAATATTTTATATTGTAATTTGTTATTTTGAAATCAAATACAAACCGTTTTGACTACTGGCGTGCCCAAAATATTGGTTCGCCATCCATGTTCTAAATAATGGGTTGATATGAAGTAGGATTTTCTTAGTTCTTTCGAGTTCCAGACGCAATTTTAAGAAATTAATCAAAAAGGATTTACTCTAACTTGCTTATTATAAATTGTCACTTGGATCGGGGTTCGTACATTTTATGTTATCATCCCTAAAGAACAAAACCATTATTCAAGAGTGATGAAGTCCTTAAAATACAGGATACATCAGTAAAATTCACACCACAAAAATTTCAAAAGTTCCTTACACCTTCTACAGCACTCAAAGCTATCAGTATCTAAAAATACAATTACATTATGGTAAAGATTATCCACAAGCAATCATTCCGCCATAGACGATTGAAGACTTTTACTGCGAAAGTAGTTGTAACTGTGTTACAGCAACCGATCGCTATTTATATTCACTTAAAGCAACTTACGTCATAGTTCATGACGTCATGGACTTCTCTAGAAATTTCGAGAATCATCCATATGGTAGTTAAATTACCAAAAGTGTTCACCAAATCGTCAAAAATTATGTTAACTTGGGTGTATCGCCAATATTTACTCAAGTTCCCACTGAAACGCTGAAAGATTCGCCTGGCTAGAAAAAATTATATAGTTGGCGCTGCCAACGGAATCGACAGAAGAGTACAGTATGGAGAGATGAGTTGAATGGCGGTTACTTTCGTGACTATTGAAACAAAATGATCTTAACTAAGTTTAATGTATCATAATTAGTTTTTGTTTTATGTTGTGCTTGCTTTGTGTGTGTGTGGCTGTATATGGAACAATAAACCTATAGCCACTAAAGATAGACTGAGTTTATTTGCGCCTCTGGTAAATAATGGAACTTCAGTTAAAACAAAGAACCTACAACCACAAAGGGAATATTTTTAATGCTATTATAATGTAAAGTACGGTATTGATTGTTTTATGATATTATTATTTTTATTATTAAGTTTCTATGATAAATAAATACAACAGAAAATAATATTAATATAATAAACATGAATATTTAAATTATTTACAATGTTTTAAGATAAAATTAAACATGAATTATATACCTCATAATTCAGCACACTATATTAGGACTTCATTTTGCTTAATAATTTATAATAAATTATTCAAAATTTCTATCCAGTTACAAAACATAATTCTGAAAACGTCAATGTCATAAATCATATCGAGGTACTCGCATTTACGAAAAGGTAGGTAATGTTTTCCCTATTTTCAAATAAATATCACACTCTGTCCGAAAACATAAGAATTATCCATTCAGATGACCGCAGGACCCAATAAACAAAAGTAAAAGAGGAAATTATTTTGTGATCTTTCTTCTTCGGGGTAAAATACCATTCATAGAGATATAAATCTTTATTTAAAGACGATGGATGGAATCACCATGCCCCACTATTCTCGCCTGGAATAGATGCGATAACAATTGTTTTATTCTCGGGGCATTTCTTCTGTGCTAAGGTGGAAAACAGCGAATATAGGTTTAAAATGGTTGAGTAGGTGGTTGACGTTTACGTGAATGTCAAAAGAAATGTTTTCTTTTTAAGAAGCGTAACATAGTTCAGTAAGATTCTATGTAGTAAAGTGTAAATGATTAAGGATTTAAATGATATCTTTGTTTTTCAAATGAAATAATGTTCAAAATATTTGGCATTCTCGGTTTCATCATAATCTAGAACAGGGATGTCGAACCAATGACACGTGTGTCACTCATGCTACGTGACACAATATGTTGGGAACTCCACTGTTCAAAATAATGACGGGCTCATGGCGCTTTCTATTAATTTTCCTCTTGGGTTCTTTGGGGCCGAAAAAAGCAAATCCTTTCCAACGAAATCTGGAAGCGAAGCGTGATTATTCAATTTAGGAATCTTTTAATATAGCAGAAGTTTAGCATAAGCGATGTGGCATTTTGGGAAGTGATCATTATAGTCGGAGTTTAAGCGTGTAAGCCGCCAGTGCTTCTCAAACTTTCAATACTGGCTACCTACTTTTCAATCATAATTTTAATCAAATCCCCCTTATACAATAATGTATTAAATGCAATAATAATGCACTTTGACGCTAAAGCTCCAAACCGATCTTAATTATAAACCGTACAAATTAATAAGATATGTATATTAAATTTTATACAAGTAACTTTTAAGTAATATATATTTTATTTTTCTTTCTCGAATGTTTAAATTGGAATAGATTGCAAAATGCGGTGGCTGCATTCAAGACAAAATATAGATCTCAACCAAATATAGAAAATGTACTGAGTGTCAATTTCTAGTAGTAAGCCTTCCTTTGAAAAACTTTCCTCTTCAAGACAACCCCATGGAAGTCGCTAATACTTATTAAACTTGCTCTTAATTTAGTATTAATAAATTAGTTATAAAAGACCTTGTGCAGCACTGATACATTAAAATTACACTTACCCGCTCTTCGAACGAGTTCATTTTTTTTAAAAAACTAAAACATTTTTGATAAATAGCTGAATTGTCAGGAGAGTAAACCCAAATGCGCGACAATGTTTACGAAAATGTAAAATGATATTTTAAAATGAATGCTCATATTATAATTAGTTTTTAAGTGAACTATCATTTTAGATGTTGCATTTAGAATTAATGTTAAACACACACACATAGGAAAATATTATAAAACTCCGATGAAGAAGAATAGTGTTATTTTTAATATTTAAAGCGAGAAGACTTCAAAATATGTCTGAAAGTATTTTGTTTTAATTCATTCCAGTAAATTAATTATTTTTTTAAATCTTTTATTTTCGATATGCTTTCACCCCCCTCGTAAGGGTCTCGTCCCCCCCAGTGGGGCACGCCCCACAGTTTGAGAAACACTGGTGTAAGCTGAAGTAAGCCGATATTCCAGTGTTAAGCTATTCGTGATAGAACGAGCAAGTAAAAGTCGATACCATTCCATGCAAGATAAAGAAAAGATTCAAAGATTCGAATGTGTTGCTGCTACCTTGGATATTAAGATAGCATCATTCAAATTAATATTAGGAATTGTGTATAAACTGAGATTAGGGATAGGCGGTAAAGTTAAACATAGTGATTAAGGCCACGCTTTTTTGGTAATATGTATTGTGTGTAGATCCTCAGATCCGCTAAGTTTAAATATAAATATTATCATTGCATAATGTTTAAGTTTTAGATTTTAATAAAGAGATATTAAGATTATTGCAACACCTGGTTCTTCATTCACTCCCACACCCCTAGGTCACGAAGATAATTTAGAAGTAAGGCATCATCCACGGTCAAATGCCTTACAAAATAACAAAGTTCACTATGAAGTATTACAAACAAATGCGAGTGATCGGTCGCGGGGTGCAGGGATTTGATTACAGGCGCATTTAACTATTTGAAAAAGATGGCTTGTGCTATTTTAGCCACATTTTCATCTACCTTTGCTTGTGAGCCATTATTTTCAGAGCCGAATAACATTAAAGACTTCCTAGACGCCGATTCAGCATGCATTCTGCTAAAAGTAAAATCTTACAATCCTAATATAGGTTATTTATCATCTAATATGCAATAGTAAAAGTCAGGCTAATGTTACTTAAACATTTACTAATATACAGTGCAAAATTTATTTTTTCTTAGTAATTAAAGTGTTTTGTGTTGTTAGTGTTAAGTTTCAATATTTTTCCAATATTCACAAGTCAGAATTATTTGAAGACATGCCTATAATTCATTAAACATTTCTTTAGGAAAAATGGTACGTACGTTAATCCATTAAGGTTCGTAACCCCTGATCTAGAAGAAGTGACCACTATACTACTACGTATCCGCATTAAAATGTATCAATGATCTAATTCAATCCATAACAAATGTAATAAAATGGACGTAACTCGCTCATTTCTAAATAGGTTTTTAAATATATATATATATATATATATATATAGACTGTTCAGAAAGTTTATTATGCAAAAACATACATACATAAACAGGTTTTTAGTCAATCTCCTTCGAAATATGCTCCATTGGTAGTAACACATTTGGCCCAACGATGTTTCCAGTCCTCGAAACATTTCTGGAATTCAGACTTTGGGATGGCCTGAAGCTGCTGCGTCGAATTCTGTTTTATGGTTTCAATGTCCTGAAACCGGTGTCCTTTTAAGGTGTTCTTGATCTTAGGAAAGAGAGGTTGCCAGTCTTTGGAATTGCTGATCCTCAGTGAGAAGACGCGGCACAAACTTTGCAGACACTAGGCACATGATCATGTCCTTTCTCAAAATTTCATCACATGATTCTACGGCAATGTGACACTCCTGTGCAATTTCTCGGACTGTTAAACGAAGATCAGAGCGCGCTACAGCCTTCACTTGTGCAATCTTGTCCTCATTGCGAGAGGTGGACAGGCGTCCAGAACGGGGACCACTGTTCACTGATTGACGACCCTCCTTGAATGGCCGGAACCACTCGAAAACCTGAGCACGACTCATCGCCTCATCTCCAAAAGCTGTTTTAATCATCTCGTAGGTTTCGGAGCCCATTTTATCTAGCTTAAAGCAAAACTTGATACAGATTCGCTGATCCGTGTTTGCACACATTTTCTTTTTTCGACGAACTTACGCAAACACTCCAGGAAGTCAGGTGAAAGAAGTCAGTGTGACTGAGCGGCGCGCTGTACAGACCTGCTGATTTTTGTGAGACAAGGTGAAATATGCGCATGCATGATGAGCACAGTTCCTCCGCTAGGAGTTTTCTGGAATAAATAGAATAAATTCAGTATCGATACTTTCTGAATAGCCTTCGTATATATATATTTTTATTCGATTGATTGAAACCTAAGTTCAAACATTAATATTTCGATTGAATCAAAAAACAATCTTACATTCTTCACCTTATAATAAAGAAGCCAGGACTTTAATATCTAAAACCGAGTTGTAATTATTTTTTACATATTCTTAGTATTCCCTTCCTCACAGATTCCAGAACAACCTTTCTCATTGGATCCCTACACAACAAAAGAAACATGCTCACCAAATTTTAAGTCAATAGATCTAATAGTTCACATATCTAATAATTTAAAATTTTCCCCACCCACCCTTTCAGCCCCTTTTTTATTTCCACAAAACCATTCTAAGCGGATTTCTACTCAACAAGTGAAACAAGGAGGGGGGAACTATTTAACATCTTTTTGTTTAATTTCGGAGATTTGATGAGGAGTAAATGAGTCGTTTTTCTAATATATATATATATATATATATATATATATATATATATATATATATATATATGTTTACAGAAATTGCTTGATAAATAAAATTAAAACATTTAAAATAAAATGCATCTGATTCATAATTAATGGGATTTATCGACTTTTAGAAACTAGTTGAGGTATTGAATTATATTATACGTAAGACTCTTCGATAATAGGTAAATATATGTAATTACTCTGAATAAAATAAATTTTTAAGGTGAGATTTTTCTATCATTTGGTTAATTGCTGCAGGATTATATTTTTACAACATACGAGGTAGGATTCAAAAGTTCCTGGACTGAGCCCATAGCATGGGAAACTTTTCCACTAGAGCGACTAATATAACATTTCTATGTTATTGCATTATTCCCCTTTTCTAAAAAACGTTTACTCCAAATCACGCGGTTGGTGGCTCGCAACTGCGTTTCATCTTGTATGCGGATGCCTTTAATCGTCGGTGATTGAAGGAAATTTTGCTCTGTTGAGTAGATAATGTATATTAAACTTTGCATTCGTTTTTAAAAAAGTGTAACGGCGACTTTCGAAATTTTGAATCATGTGTAAGGCTGTGATATATTATAGCGAACGCAAGCTTTTGAGCCGCATCAATGTTTCACAGAAGGCAGGGAAAGTGTCGAAGATGACAAAAGTTCTGGACGTCAGCAGACTTTCTGCACTTCTCAAAACATTGAAAAGGTTTATGCGGTGGTACGGAAGAACAGGCTTCAAACAATAGCAGAATCAGTTGGGATATCCTAAGCCATATCTCAATGAACACTGAATAATCATCCTAACAAGCATAGGGTGTGTCAACATATCCTTCTTCAAATGTTAAACCAAGACCAATCTGCAGATGAAGTTAAAAGTGCATCGCAGGTTCAATTAAATGACGTGGCTAAAAATGTGTTGCCATGGCAAAAGTGTATTGTTACTCAAGGGTCTTATTTTGAAGGAGGATGTGTTTCAGCAGCCGAATTGGTAAAATTTGAGGTATAGACTCAGCCCGGAAACTACGTATAAGAAAGTATGTTTGACGCAATATCGGTTGACAAGCAATCCAATCTAAATCAGCATGCATGGAGGTGTGAAAACCTAAGTTTGCTTAATTCCTGGATAGAGAGAAGGATCACACAGCTATGACCAAATAACATTTTATTTACAACATAATTTAAAAAATTAACACCATTATTATGAAATATGTTCTTCGCCTCTACGCAGCCTTTAACTAGAAAAAATATGAAGTCCGGATCGCAGTTCTATGATCTTTCAAAAAATCAGTCATTGGTGTGGCTGCCCGGTAGTATCGGTCACTCCGTCTTGCAAAAGTCCTCATCGATGTTCGCTGATCTCCCGTTCATCTGGGTCATCTTCCGAACCATCTTTTTAAACCCACCGGGCAAGCCTCTTTCACGCCCTCAATAATTTCTGATTGGCGAGTATCACGAGTCTGCACCCGGCACTCTCTGTCTTCGTCCCTACCACAATTGGTTCCTTCCTGACAAATGTCTGTCACGACTGAGATTATCTGTGTCGCCGTACCTCATAAACCATATGGAGGGTTAACCATAGACTATAAGTCGACATTTTACTTTGATGTTGGAAATACACTCCTTGGTATTTGTTCCTAACCATAGGATAAAACCCCTTCACTACAAGTGCATCCCAGCCAACATGTGAGAGGGAGAGAATGAATGGACTGCTGTCAAAAACAAGTGTGTTCCTTCTTATAGATAGCTTTGGTGAAAATCCCATCAGGAGAATCCATTTGTCACTGGTGTCTGAATAGAAAAAGGAATGGCAACATCAAAGCAGTTCAAGAGTCGGCTCAGCATCTGCTTCATCCCAAGGCTTCAAAATGACAATATGGGTAGTAAAAGTCTATCTATATAACGAGGCCACGCTAAGGCGGGTACTGATTGATAATATTTTATACATTAGGTTAGTGCTTCTCAAACTTTCAATGCTTGTGACCCAATATTAAATCAGAGTTTTCATCGCCCCCCTTCCATACAATAACAATGTATTGAATTCAATGATACTATACTTTAAAGCAAAAGCTACAATACGACTTTAACCTCTTAAGTGTCACCAGCGTATATAAACGTTTTGCTCATTAATTGCGTCAATTGCCGCTAACGTATATACACGTCTTTCCGAAGTACAATCTTTTCTGGGCATTGTTATCCATAAAAAAGTGTGTGCACGTAAGAAGTTATACTTCTTTGGCGCGTACCAAGATTAAAATCTTTCTAAAATTCTTGAGCAGAGCAAGCATGGCCAATAACGAAAGGCGGTTACGAGCATACTTGAAAAATACTAACCTTAAGTCAATCGGACCAGACAAACCCGAGATAATCATGATTTAAATAAATTTAAACACCACCGCACAGGGATAATAGGACCAATAACATGAGGGGTTTTCGGCAGACTGTATCTGGAGATGAGGTGAAACGAATATGACACCCTAGACGTCATATTGAATGTCTCGGCGGGAAGAATCGTCCCTGAGAAAATTAAGATATCCACCTGAAGAGTCCCTGAGTTATGGTCATTTTAAAATAATTCAAGCATATAAAACAATTAAATAAAATAGAAGCAGAGCACTCAGCAACACGAAACTCCGCTTGGTTGTGAGGAAACACAACAGGAATCCATTCGAACCAGTCCGGAGTCTGTAGTCGCAAATGAGGTGGTGCTAGCTCGGGAGAGGAAAACAAAACTAACTTCCCCGGGGACAAATGAAACGTAAATGGTCACGTAATAGGTTACCCTAAAGTTTCATCCTTCTTTCTCTGTAATATCGTGACGTCATCAAAAGATCGAACCCCATAGGAATAACATGTGGATTATAATTTTAGTGATAAAGCTTCCCCAAATCCCACTATCTACACTCCAATTATAACAGATGGAAGGCCCCAAGGAGGATAACATACGGTCCAAATTTCATTAATGAAGCTCAAAAATTATTGGAGCAATGTGGGATTTAAAAAAATTTAAAACTTTTTAAAATAATTTTAAAAAGTTAAATATAGGTAAAAAATGAGGCTATGGTCCCGAAAAAATATATCTAGGATGTTCATAGGAAGAACAATCGACTCCAACCGGTGCGGTTGACCAAGGTGGTATAGGATTCGAGCTATTACTGGGGAAGTTCTGTAGGGGGGAAGCACCTGAGAGGAGTCCCAAGCTCAATTCCTAAAGGGGGGCTGAAATTTTTTACAGTCCCCATAGGAATAACACGGGAAGCTCTCTTAAGATCTCCCCATGCCTACACAATGGGAATGAAGTAGATGACTGGACGGATCTCGACGAGTGGAACACTTGGTTCAAATCTCAAGTCCGAGACTCGAACAGAAGCCAAGATATTGTGAATTTAAACAAATTAAAAGATTAAAAAAGTTTAGAGCAATTAAAAACTATGAAAATAGCATTATGAGCATGAAATTAGGAAATTATAATAACTAGAAAAGCAGATAAATAGGGATCGCGCGAATGAGCCAGGTTCGAATGGACTGACAGGCTCGGGTGCCGAGATATTGGCCAAAAAGATTGTAGAGGGGAGGATGCACCCCAACAGATATGGTTTATGACAATAGCTATTACTATCATCCAAATATCAGTCCCCTAGCACCAAAAAAGTGGCATGTTAAAATATTAGACAACGGTGTGTGCGCGCATCGGTGACGGTTTTGCGTCACATCCGTGAGACGGCTCCAAGGAAGCATTCCCTATACAATCTTATTATTAAGAGTATAGATGACAGTTTTTCTCGTCAAATTGAAGTTTTTTCTGAAAATAAAATATGTGGATACTTACCTAAAGTAAAGGATTTGCAGGTTCTATCTGAAATTAAAGAAAAGGGTATCATAGTGCCTAATTTATGCAATTATGTAAATGAAATAGATATGCTTTTAGGAGCTGATGTAATTAGTGTAATTTTGTCGGGTAGATCAATAAAATTAAGGTCGGGTCTGATGGCTATTGGTACTATGTTAGGGTTCACTTTAATGGGTAAATCGAGCCAAGAAGTTATTGATAATACTGAGGTTTCCGTACCGCCCATTCGGGAGAGGCAATTGAGTATGTTTTTAAATCAACTGAATGTTAAAGAATTATGGGACCCTGAAACTATATAGGGATCATATATTCAGTGGAAAATATTAAAAGTGAGATACAGCATTCAGATATGATTCAAAGATTTCAGAAAGACATAAAGATACTTCCAAGTGGAAGATATAAAGTGGCGTTACCTTATAAGATAGAGGGCTTAACTCTGAAAAGGCTTAAGAGGACATGTAAAAAAATGGGGAAGAAAAATTCTTTGAAAGAATATGCTAGTATTTTTGATGAATGGGAAGCATTAAAAATTATAGAAAGAGTAACTGAAACCGAGATTAAAACTGATGCTCTTATTATCTTCCCCATAGAGCCGTGTTTAAAATTTCTGAAACAACAAAAATAAGACCTGTTTTTGATGCTACTGCTAGAGAAGGAAATAATCCTTCGCTTAATGATTGTTTGCTTAAAGGTCTTAATTTAATAGAGTAAATTCCGGATATTTTGGATAGATTTCGTATGTATCCTATTGGTTTATCGGCTGACTTTGAAAAGGTTTTCTTACAAATAAGTGTCACGCCTGAACATAGGGATTTTTTAAAGTTTTCTATCCTCATGAAAACAATGAAATAGTTTATCGTCATTGTCGTTTAGTGTTTTGGGTGTGTTATCAATCAGCGCTACTAGATAATACTCCCTCAAAATATATGGATATCGTATTTAAGCTTCGCCATTCTTTTTATGTTGATAATTGTGTTACCGGAGTATCAGATACGCAAATGATTGGGCCATTTGTCAATAAGGTTTGAAAAACTATGTCTAATGGATGCTTTAATTTAAGAGGAGGGGAAAGCAATATCAAAAAAGAATCCATTTCAAAATGTGAGGGAGATACCAAGGTATTGGGTTAAACTTGGAATTTGGATAGAGATACTCTAAGATATACGGTTAATAATGCAATTTTGGAAAAACTGACAGAAATGATAAAAAGAACAATTTTATCGGCTGTTCAGGGAATATTTGATCCCTTACTCTATTACTCTATCTATCATGCTACTCTATTACCCAAAAGGTGGTTGCAAGAAACTTGGAAAGTGAAATTAGCTTGGGACAGTCCCCTACCACTTGGATTGTGTAATAAATTTGATAAATGGTTTAAAGAAATTTTGCTCCTTCAAAATCTAGAAATCCCCAGATATTGTGAAATGAATTCAGATTCAGACCTTCATGTTTTTGTGGATGCATCCAATTATACCTGATAATTGCATCAGGTACCTGATCAGATTACCTGATTGTGGATATACCTGATTTAAAAATAACATATTGGTCAGATTCTATGGCAGCCCTTCATTGGATACAAAAATAATGGGGGATGGTCGATTTTTGCTTCGAACCGAATTAAGGAAATAGCTAGAATTGGAGGCATATCCTAGGACGAATGAATCCCGCTGATGTTCTATCTCGTGGATGCTCTCCAAGGCATCTTTTAGAATGTAAATGGTTTGGGGGTCCAGAGTGGCTTCTGGGGGATGCTGTAACTTGGCCAACAAATGAGTTACAATGTGAGACTAAAGTTCTCGATTGTGAGAAAAGAATAATCAAGCTGTGTAATCTTAATGTTACAGATAAGAGAGAAACGTGGTATTCAATAAAATTCTCTAATTATCACTCTATTATTCGGACGACGGCTTGGGTTCTGAGATTTTTGAGTAACTGTCGTAGACAATCGAAAAATAGAAATTGAGGAACTTTCAACATCCAAAATTGAAAAGGCTGAAAATACCTTAATATCCACTGTACAAAAAGAATATTTTCCCGAAAATAACAATATCCCACATATAAAAACATTTGTAGACAATGAGGGCTTAATTCGGGTTAAAACTAGAATCACAGATCGAAAGGATGATTTTAATTTTTTGTCGTCTCCTTTTCTACTTCCGAATGATTGCATTTTAACTCGGAGATTAATAGAATATTACTATAGGAATAACTGCCATGCACGAACGCAAATACTTGTCTCGATCCTTAGAGAAAAAATTTTTGATTTTGAGGGCAAGGAGGACAGTCAGAAATATCATTCATAATTGTGTAAAATGTAAAAGATACAACGCGGGACCAGTTAAAAGTGAATCTGTATCTTTACCGGCTGATAGGGTAAGGAATGCTGGTGTGTTTGAAGTGATAGGTATTGATCTCTTGCTGGACCACTCTTCCTCAAAAATAGTGAAAAAGTGTGGGTGATACACATGAGCAGTGTATCGTGCAGTGCATTTGGAGCTGGTTACAGCATTGTCAACCAACAATTTTTTGTTGAGTTTACGTCGCTTTATAGCCAGAAGGGGGGCATTCTGTCGTGTACACTGATAATGGAACTAATTTCAGGGGTGCTGTCCGGGAGTTCAAAAGCCTGGACTGGATAAAGATTGAACGGGAAACAGATATTCTACGCATAAAATGGAAGTTTAATCCTCCCACTGCAGCTTGGTGGGGAGGTCGGTGGGAGAGGCTCTTAAGAGTGCTTAAAGATCTCTTAAAACGCACGTTAAAGAATGCAGTCTTGACGCATGAAGAGCTTCTTACCGTTTTGTGTGACTGTGAATCAATTGTCAACAGTCGTCCTTTGACATATGTGTCTCAGGACTCGGACGACCTAATACCTTTGACACCGGCAATAATCATGATGAGCATTGCATCCCTGGATGTGACTGTTTTAGATCTGAGTGATTTTGCGAGATTTCAAAAAAGGGTCAAATTTCGAGCGAGGCTTTTGAAAGATCTAAGAGGGAGGTTTCGTAAAGAATATCTAGGGTTATTAGTGCAAAAGGCCCATAAGACGACTCGAGCGCTTAAGGTAGGTGAGATAGTTCTCATCGAAAATCCCAACAAAAAGAGACTTTACTGGCCTTTAGGCAAAGTTATTGAGCTGATTCCTGGAAGGGACGGAAAAGTACGCACCCTAAAGCTGAGATGCAGTAATTCCGAGATCTTCCATCCTATCCAAAGAGTTTTTCCTTTGGAAACTCAGACAGCTGAAATGGGAGAGTCTAATGATGTTCCATTGGATGCTGAAGCACTTAAAATTCCTTCTGCTGGCGTTGATGTCTCAGAAAGTGCAATATCTGTGAATGCGCCTCCTAATATGCCTAAGGTGTCGAGATATGGACGTACGATCCAGAGACCCAGGAGACTGAACGTTTTCAATGTCACTACTGTTTATGAGTCTGAGTAGACTCAAAAAGGGGGAGGATGTTGTGTTTGAAACCCGAGGCTCATCAAACACGAGCAACTACTCAATTCTGAATGGAGGGTTAACTGTAACCATTGGTTTTGTATATAAGAAGTGTTCTTAGTAAAAATATTGATTACGTGGCGATTTGCTAAAAGTGTTTGCTTCTCTTTGACTTTTAACTTAAAGAACCACATTTGATTTTAAATTAATCATACTTTTTACAACGTGCTAATTTGACTACGATAAAGCCCCCCGCACATGCATATTTGGGAAATGACTTTTTTCGACACTTTAGTTGCACAACTATGTTGTCTATTGAAATAGAGGAAGTAAGTTCTCTTTTTTGGAATGATTTTGTAGGTCTTAGACTTTCAAATATTATGTAATGCATCTCTGAGAAGTAACTCGACAATCATGGTTTTTTTTAAAAAAATATTTACGCTGAAATTTAAAATTAAGAATGGTTAATATTCAAGTAACATCTAGAGACAAACCCGTTATAATTATATTAGAGCATAAGTTTAAATAATCATTGTTCTAAATTTCTAAGATGAGTTATGGCATCATGTAATAACGAAGAAAGAGCTCACAACTGTTTTCAGCTCAATGAAAAACATCAATGTGAAGCCATAATAAAAGACAAAGGCTTCTCATAACTAACAGCTATCGGTAGTATCTAATGTATATCGATAGTTACTGCAGCATAACTTTTTTTGTTTTACAAATATTTCAATTTTATTTTTTGTATTCAATTCAGTATTGAATTCTGTTTAAAATGATACAAAAGATTTTGCAATTTGTGAAACGTGGCATTTTCTATGCGTATATAAATTTTAAAAATCTATGAATTTTTAAAAGTGTCCACAATTTGGGTCTTCACTCTATATATTAGATGCTTGAGAATCACTCAACACGAGATCACCGGAAACTATTCGTCATACTGAATTGAAATTTCGTAGGCATGTTCCTTCTGCTGAATATTGATCTGCTAAAAACGGGTTAACTAAAACTAACTTCCAATGAGGATTTCGGGAACATCACGGATACAAAAAAAATCCCTTTTTGAGATATTAGACCAAGAGACTAGAAATCTGGCAGGCATGCTACTTTCATTGAGTAGAGAATCTGAAAAAAGGAGTTTTGAGGGGGAAAAATTCAAAATGATTATATCGGCCCTACTGAATTAAAAAAAAAATCATTTTTTTAGCTACAGGATCTACACGCTAGAAATTTGATGGACATATTTTTTTTAGTAGAGATCCATGAAGAATGAGTTTTGTGGTAATTAGCTTTCAAGAGAGGTTAAGTGGATGTTATAAATAAAAAAAATCTTTTTTTAACTATAAGACTTAGAGATTTGAAATCTGGCACGCGTGTTTCAATTGTTGAGTCTATATCGGCTAAAAATGGTTTTTGTGGAAATAGACTACCAGGGAAGGGGCATGGAGATGTAAAAAATGAATATTCTTTTGCTGTAGAAATTCAATTTCTGTCCTTATAAAAACAAGAGGTGAGAGGGCATAAGAATATTTTTCTGAACAGTCGAAACCTTATTGATAGGACTTAGATATGAATACTTTAGAAACAATATTCATACATCATGATATAACCAGAGACGAGCGCGGTTGTATAAATATTATCATTAAATTTTCCCTTTAATTTTTTAAATAAATAAAATTCTCAAGACTGTGTGAAAATCCAGAGATGTACATTAACAACTGAAAATAGATCTTCAATAATACCTCAACTTACGCGAATGTGATTTTCATGTCTCGCTGATCCGTCTGCTTGAGCACTACACAACTTGATTACTTACTATCTGCTTTCTGTTTAGATATTGTACATGTTTTGGTGTATGTTTGTGTGGCTAAAGTTTTCAATTAAGTGAGAATTATTGCAAAATGATAGAATGAAGTTTCTCAAAAAACTTTAAATCACTTCTAGAAAAAACAGTGTCCTATTTCCGTCACTGCAGAAGCAGTGTTACAGCATGATAAAGTTGCTAATGTGATGAAAGAAATTTTTGATCTTGCCAGGCAAATAAATTTAAATGAGGATAGTGATGACGTTAAACTGTTGGATTCCCAGAATCAAAAGTTGACAATTGATCTGCTCATAGATGCAAGCTCAAAGCAATGAAAAATCTTTATATAGACTCCAACAAAGATCGTATTTCTTCAACAAAATAAGAAATACAAAAATACTAGCATGGTACGAGGAAATCTTATTGGAGAAAAAAGTGTGTGCTTATGACCACACGATAGAAGTGATAACTTCAAATTTTATAATGTTATTTCAGGGATTAATTAGGTGAATAAAAAACAAGGAGATGTTAGTATTGTCCTATAAAATTATTTATCCATATGCCTGTACTCATAAAGTAATATTTTTGTGCGAAATATAAAATCATATTTGTGAATTAATTGTATTCTAAGAAGGAAACAATAGGTTTTATGGTAGCTGAAATAGGTTATAAATCCTTTAGAGAGATTTAAAATTTTATTTAAATATCTATAAAAACACTCCTTCAAGGGTTGTTCCGTACTTCCTCGTGCTTCTTTTGGATTATTTAACATAATTAAATTGAATATTTAAGTAATGTGGTTAATAGATTTATTTGTTCATTGCTATTCCCATTCGCTTACAAAAATAGATTTTTATTATTAAGATCACTGCAATATTGCCAGTGATAATTATAATAGTTACTTTTAGTTCTGTAAAAATGTATCCTTTTTCTACATTTTATGTTTAATTTTAGTGTTGGATTTATCTTTCTCTCTAAATCTTTTTTTAAAAAATACTACGTTTCATTTTCATGCTTCAACTAGGATTAGAAGTATCCCACACTCATTCTTGTAGAAAGAGGTGGTGGTGTGGGGGAGGCCCACTTTGTTTTTTTGACGCATTGGGGAGGAGGGGAAACTACCTCGTTTTAGAGTGGCGGGGGGTATACGTCCCTCCTTGTCTTTTTAGGGGAGTGTATGTCCAACTTAAGATGAAAAACACTGAAAGAGCGTTACATACCGTGCGTGACGTTCATTCATGTTCACTCTCCAGCATAACGTGCCATTAGAAGTTATCACTTCAAAAAATCTGCGAATCGGCAGACTAATGTGTTAGATATTATGAAACCTTCTACATAGAAACAAGTTATATTAAATAATCTTATTTAAGTCAAAAAAGAAAATTTTATTTTAGTGAATTAATTTTAATAAGACAATTAGTATTTTAAGTAAGCTGTATTAACATTAAGTGTCATCCGCTACAATTTAAAAATAGTATATTTGAAGTTAAGTGGTGTCATCTGTTGCAACTAATTCTAAATTCATCGGAAATAATGCATAATAAATTTAAAATTAAAAAGTAAAATTTACTGAAAGAATTAATCTTTGAAAAATTATTGACATCAAGTGTTATCCACTAGAAGTTTAAAAAAAATGTATGTGAGTTTCAGTGGATAGATAAAAAGTATTTTATTAAAGATTGGAGAAATTTGAACGATATATATATATATATATATATATATATATATAATAGTATAATAAAATAAAAAAAGAAATCAAGTGAAAAAGTTGTAAAACCTACAAAGCCTAAGAAGAAAGAAATTTGGGTTCAAGAGATACAACAAATGTAGATACAAAAACAGTCTTTGGACTTAACTGAATATCTATTATGATTTCTAGAGCTGTCGCTGAATTAGGCCAGTGATTTAGGGTTAAGCAATGCGTTATGGATCCACCTTTACGTACAGCAGAAATTTTCGACGTAGTAGAAAAAAAACATGTTGAAAAGTTAAGCCTGTTCTTAACACACTTGGATGATAAACCAGACAGTATAAAAAGTAAAGTGAAATTATTAAAATAGAACAATAATGTTCCTCATAATTATAAATATATATATATATATATATATATATATATATATATATATATATATATATATATATATATATATAAATATATATATCATTACCCAGACCTGCTGGTAAATGATGTAAGACGTCATCTTTATGTTATTCGACTACCCTAAAATTATCATTTTTTTTTCAAAAATTGACAAAATTGTTTCATAGTTCTATTTTATAGGCCATATTTGTAGCTTAATAAAAATATCAAGTTTTTTATTTTCCATTCACTTTAACAAAAACTACAAGTGTTTTAGTAAAAGCAGAAGCCTTTACTTTACACAAGATGTCAAACATTAAAATGCGTTTTAGTCGAAATGTGTTTTTTTTCGAAAAGCTAAAACTAGGACAGCGATTGCTCAAAAAGTTTTTAAGCTAATTTGCGGAATTTTTTGTGTATGTTCTATAGAACTTTAGAAGTGTTTCGACCTTCAGATTTATCAATCACTGCTTTGTTTCAAAATTTATTATATTTTATGTGAATTTAATCATTGTTTTTTGAAAAATTTTGTAAATTTTGAATTATTTTTGTAAAAATTAAAATATCTCTTATCCTGAAGGTAATTTCAAACTCGAATAACAAAGTAACACATCAAAGTTTTAAAATTGAAAATTTGTTCACAAAATGTTTGTACAGAGCGGGCCCCGCTTACGTAATTTTTTGTACATTTTCAACAGTTCTTTCCTACTTTAATAATAATGAACCTTTTTTTTCTTTTCAATTTTAAGATTTTTCATTAAAATATACTAAATAAATTTAAAAATCACAAAAAAATCCCCATATCTCCATGTTTTCAAAAAAAAAAGTTGTCGCAAGTAGTCGGATACCTTGAAATATATTTATGTGCTTTATTATTCTTCAATTATATGTACTCCAACCTGACGGCCATTTTGAGCCCAATCGGATGGAACACAAGTCATTAGAACAGCAAGGAATATAGCCAGTTTTTCTCTTCTCGATTACGCTCTGGCTACATCAGTGTTCGCTAGTTCTATTCAGCCTCAAATCCCTACATGACAGTAGAGAGTTAGCTCTATCTTTATTTATTATTCGATTAATTTTTAATTGAAACTTTCCAGACGTGGCTGTGGGAGGAGGAGAGTGTGAACAAATAGTAGAAATTGAATGAATAACTTCGGTTTGTGATTTTGCATGTGGGTTTTCTAAGATCTTCTTCAGCCGTTTTTTTCTACATTACTATTTTCTTTTATCTCTGGCTCCAACTAAAAATATTTTACATTTAGTTATATACAGAATGATATCCCAAGTTACGCGGTAATAACACAGTTTTAACTATTTCGTAAGTTGAGGATATTGCTGTAGTGTATTGCTTTAACAGATAAGTATACATCTTTCATTAACATCATGAACAAAGAGGGAAGAATGAAAACCCATTTAAGCTAAGTGTTTGCTCAATCCCTTGAAATGAAGTGGGATGTAGCAATTAAGATAATGGTAAAATGTGGTTGTAAAAAGAAAATTACGAATGCATTTCGAGATTTCCTTGTTGATTGTTTTAAGTTACAGAACGGGATAAATTATTGAAAATGTTTAACTAATACTGTGTAATTTTTAGCTCATAGGTTTGATTGCTAATATTAATAAAATATGGGTTTCCAAATACATCCCAGAAATTCGAATGTTTTTACCCTTAAATAAAATTCTAAATCATTTTATATATTAAAAGCATAGTAAAAACTTTCAGAAAGCATTCCCTGTCAATAAAATTGAATCAACCAGTTTTACTATTTCGCTCATAAAAGAAGCATGAATTATTCTTAATTAATACCTAATAAAAATATTTGTTTTACTTCGAATTTTCTTATTAGATCTGAGTTTTTCTAATGGCTTCATTGATGTCCTTTTCCCTCCATGAAAAAATGGAATCATATTACATAAACAAAACAGTTTAAAATCAAGAAAAAATGAAAGAGAACTTTTATTATTATTATTATTTACGTTCTGCTCACAGCTACGAAAATTCCTTTCAGATTTTCCATTTAAAGTCTTGTTTGAATAACCGCATTATTAATTCCGCTCTACCATACTAAAAATTTGAACATTGCCAGATAAAAATTCGCATAAGCTTTTAGCTATTCAGATAATCTAATTTAAATTCACAGGAAATAAATAAATGACCATTAAAATATACTTTGAAACGTTTATTCAGTGTATTTCCATTGTTAGTATGTATAAATGATTAAGTAAGGATACTTTTTGAATATTGAGGTAAATGCTGAAAGATAAATGTATAAGGAACTCTATAAGGGAAAAAATAATTCTTGAGATATTATAAAAAATATTAACAGAAATTTATTAGTTTTCCAAAAAGATCAATTTATGAATACATTGTTACCACAACAATGTACATTTGTTTCTATAAAATTTCACAATCGACATTTTATTTCATTATTAATCAGATAAGTCTTTGTACAAATATAAATTGTTTCAATCCATTGTTATATTATTTCCAACATTTCACTCTGCAAAAGCAACAGAAACGCAATCAAAACCTCAAAGCTCAAGCCTTCAGTTACTGAAACACGTAAAAAGCAAGTTACAGCATCAGAACATCAAAGTAAGTTTAATTTTTCCTTTCTAACAAATTTTTCACTAAAAAAACTTAATGTTAATATAAATCAATACTGAATAAAATGAATATCAAATGTAGAAATATGTATTAAATATACTTTTCTCTTAAGATTAAGATGTTTTTTTTAATAATTTTGTAACTTTTTTAATTAATTTAAATACATATTTTGCAAAAATCCACTAATTTTAGCATCAAATTATCAGAATTCATTTGGTTTTTTTATGCGTTCAAAGGAGTATACAAACTACATTTTATAAACCTTTTCAGCAATTTATAAACTGGAACAAACTGGAATGTTGAAACATTATAAAAATTACTTTTATTTAAATTAAAACAGTTTATATTCCTCCACATATATATTATAGAAATGCTTGCACTGTAAATAATGTTTTCGAATTTATTTAAACAGAAAAGATAAATCAGTAAAAAAGGGAACTGAAAGGGAACAGAATTATACTGCGTTTTGTAAAAAACACAACACCATGATAGAATCATCAGAATTAAATGAAATTAATGTACAAACGATTTGTATTAGTACAAATAAATGACGAAACATTCAAAGCCAATTAAAACAATATTAAGTGTCCGAAATCAGTATTTGGTGTAGCCACCACGCGCTGCAATAAGTGTTGCTATATGACGGGCATGCAGTTAAACAGATTTTGAACGTCTGCTTGTGGAATAGAATTCCATATTGCTTGTATGCCCAGCAAAAGTTCATCTTTTGAAGCTGCAGGACGCGGATCACGAGCGGGACGCTGACCTTCCAAATCCCACACGTTCTCAATAGGTGAAATATCCGGCAAATAAGCAGGTGATACCTCCAGGCCGGGGGTATCACAAACTGACTCTAATAATTCTGCAATTACTACAAAAACATGTGGAAACTGAAATCCAAGTGGATTGATTGATTGATTTAATATTAACGTCACACTGTTCAGCTACACAAGGGCTTTTGGCAACGGACTAAGAATCCAAGTCTGCGCGCAGTACTTGTATTATCCAAGTCTATATTATATAGTGTTAATTTTCTTCTTTTATGAAACTACTTTATTTCAGTTTTATAAACCTAAATTGTAAAATATTTGCTTATAAAACTTTCAACGTGTTTTTGTTGAGTTTTATTTGTTTTTCCATATATCCTACGGTTAGAGTATCACTTTTACTTGTTCTTAAATAGTTTGACAGCCCTGAGTGGGTCTTGCCTTCTCCAGAATTCTTTTCCAGGCATTCCTACTTTTAGCAACTTTTTTCCCATTTTTGACCTTTAAAATTTTAAGCCTTTCTCAACAAAATCATTCCATTTTTATGGAGAACCCGAGGTCTATTTCCCATGGGCTTTGTAAGAAAGATTTTTTTGCAGCAACGATCTTCATTCGTTCTAATCATTTCATCAACCTATTTAAGTCTCTTTAATTTGATATATTTTACCGTATCAGGTTGTTTGTAAATTTTGTAAAGTTTTAAGTTAGATTTTCTTCTCCATGATACATTCGCTTAGATCTCATCAAGCTCCAGCGTAAGATGTTTATCTCGAAAATTCATAAAGCTTACTCATCACGTAAAGTCAATGACCAAGTATCTGTAGCATAAGTACAGTTAGATCTTTAAAGCAATGTGATACTAAGATCTAGATTTCACTGTAGTAGATTTAGAATACGTTAAACTTAGAAAGAAACGCAATAAAAATAAAACATTAGGACTTAATGGAATTTGTACCCATATTGTGTAAATTTAAAACATGATCAGTTAGAGGATGGCGCCCCAAATTAATATATCTCAACCTCCAATTCTATACCACGTTAAAACTTTCAAGAGCTTCAAGAGAGCCAGAGCTTCAATTCTTCTAATCGTAATTGAGGATACGTTGCTTTTCACTTTAAAAATGTTAGCGTACCTTCAGGTTATCGACAAGGACACATGCAACTGGAAGATTCTTGTTACCAATTAGACAAAAATTCTATGGATTTAAGGAGAATCATTCGTACTCAGTGTATGTCATTATGCATTCTGATCTGTTTCATAGAGTCTATGCTTGTTGTCTTTATTATTCATTACATTTTCAGTTCACTAATGACTTCTGATAATGCCAGATATTGCTGCGTGGCTTATTGCTCAGTCAAATAAATAAAATGTTGAACCTTCTATAATGTCAAAACTACAATAAAAAATAAAATTTCAAGAACAAATAAAAAAAGAGAGATTCCTAAAAAATTACAGCCAATATATTAAAATAAATCAAAAATCAGTAAAACTTCAAAAAATGAAGAAAAATGACATTTGTATTGATGTTGGATAAGTATTTGTTCAATTTTGAATTGTTTCAATTTATTTTTTTATTACTTACAATACACTTCATACTGCAGAAACAACAGAAAAGCATAAAAAAACATCAACTCTCAAGTTATCAGATGCGTGAAATATAAAGCAACCAACCATCAAAGTAAGTTTAATTTTTCAATCGTATCATTTTTGAAATGAGAAAATGGATTTCAAAATTTACGATAAAAACTCTGTAATAAGTTTCTATGCAATTCTTATTTATAATTTAGAGTGAAACAATTTTATTGAATAAAATTTCCTTCTTATGATAGAATTAATTCATTATAACTTTAGAAACCTTAGTTTTGATAGTATTAGTCAATACTGAACAAAAAATAATATCGAATATTCAAATAGTTATTCATATTTTTCTTCAGGTTATTCTCTCTTAATGTACCGTGTTTTTATAACTGTAATAACCTGTATTTGTACGGTCCTTTTATTCGATTTTCTTTTTTGTGCGGTTTTTTATTTTTGTGCGATCTTTTTTATGCGGTCTAAGAATTTCAATGGCTTTGGAGCCACTGTAACATTATTTCTCAATTTGCCAGTGGCGTAATGAAGAATATTAGGTCAAAGAAGTCAGGTTTTGCAGAAAATCCATGAAACCATCGATTTTCAAATTGAAACATAAAATACTATTCTTTTTCTTTCTAATGCAGTTTAAATCTTTGCTCTAGCTTAATTAGAAGTATTTTTAATATTTTTTAAAAGTTGTTTACATCTGTGAAACCCCAAAACCGCTGATTGCCACGCCCTCTCAAATCAAAACAAAAGACAATGCTACTTTTCAGCCTTATCAAATGGTTTAAATTGATTAAAAGAATTTATTTTGATCAGCAGCTTATCAGGAAAGTGAAGTGAATAGTTTTAGATGTTTGTTTAATTACAGCCTATTTTTTTACCTCCTTAAATGCAACGGATTTCTGCGAAATAGTGTTTTCCATCAAAAACATTAATAAAACATTTACAAAACGTTTTTTAAACTCTGTTAATAATAAAATGTTTAAAAAACGAAAGAGTTTGGAAAGAAATGTACAACATTCCAAACTTTTATGGATTTAAATGTTGATAAGTCAGACAATTTCAACATAAATAAATCAGCTTTAAAATCAAAGTTATTTAATAAAAGAGTATTTTTCTTTTTTAGATTCATTTGAATGTTTCTGTGAAATTCCTGACATTATACTGTTCTTTTGTGCTTTGAAATAACATTAATTACATAAAATGAATGTAAAAACCAAGGTATTCACATAAATTTTGGTCACAAATCTTTTGGCTACAAAATTGTTAATATGTTGTAACTTTTTGTGGTCTTATTCAAACATTTCTTATTATTTTCTAAAACAGTTTAAAAAAAAAGGTACAAAATTATATGAAGTGGACACAATAGAATTTCATATGCTAAGGTCTATTTAAAAAGTAGCAGTTGCAAAAATATTTTGCGGAGTTATGCATTTGTCACTTACACCATAGTGGTTTTGTGATTCCATGCATACATTAAATAATGTGACAGAGAAAGTAACCAAAGTGTCTATGGCTTTAGCTGCTGCCGAAACAATATTTAATAATGGATAACCAAATGTTGGCTATCAATGCTACCTGGCTAAAAATAAGCTATATATTTCTAAATGGTGTTGTTACGGCAGTTAGTTTGGACACTGGGAAAGTTGTTGATGCTGAAATATTATCGCAGAAATGTTTGTGTAATTTTAACAGCGATTTACACAATGGGTGTTCGGCAAGTTACATTGAAAATAGTAGGGGAATGGAAGTTGAAGAGGTGCACTTTTTTTTGTATCTCTCATCACTCGCAGACATTAAACAATTTACGATATACACAATATTTGGACTATATGGGAACTCTAAAGCATACAAATCAGTTTTAGAATCTAAAGATATGTCAATATTGAACAATTAGAATGTGTTAATCATGTTGAGAAAATGATGGGGACATGACTTAGAACCTTAAAATTAAAATTAAAAGACAGAAAGCTTAAAGACAAAAAATCTCTAGGATGCCGTAATGGCTTGACAGATGCTGAAATAAACAAATTGCAAAGTTGCTATGTTTTGGCTGTTCAAAACAACTCGGGAAAATTTGTCAGCCATAAGGCAAGCTATATGGGCTATAAGTTTTGATAAAATGTTCACAGGTTTGAATCTACGACACGGTTTATGCTCCATGGGATGTGACTTGTGGTGTAGATTTAATATGTCCACATACTGAAAGGTTACACATACAAGCATAAACACGACTTACCTATTGTAATTAAATTACATAAACAAAGTATTTAGAGGTCACTAATCTTGAACATTTATCTGGATGCTTGCTTGATAAAACTCAAAATATTAGTGAAAGCGGAAATAGTTTTTGGTGTATAATTCCAAAAACTGTATTTGTGCAATTGGGAACTTCAAAAACTATAGTACATGAAGCTATATACTTATATAATCAAAGCTTCATTACCAAATTGAAAGTTTTAGATGTATTAAACATTCAACACCTGAATTTTACCAATGTCGAGCATTGCAAAAAGTAGATCATCCGTGTATTAGGAAAGCAGAATAGTCAGTTTTACAATGAACCAAAGAAGCCAGAATTAAAAACAAACAATTAAAATGTAGACAAGAAGATGATCTTGCAGATGATACTAGGCAATCTAAGTTATAGTTCTGGTATGCATTAGTTAATAGTAAGTTTGTACTTTAAATCACTATTTCTCAAAAGTGTAAATTTCAACACAAAAGGAGCATTTTTGAAAAACTACTTATTTTACAGCCTTGAAACTTTGCACATATGTTATCACTATACAAATAAATATTTTAATGAGAGATTTTGTCAAAAAATTATTCAAAAAATATTTATGGATTAAAATGTACAAGAATTTTCATCGTTTTAAAATTTTTGACGTGTTACTCCACATATCTAATCAAAATTTTGAAAAATGCTCCCATTAAAATAATAAAAACAATACAATGAATACACAAAAAAAATTCATGACTGTACAACCAGCCAATTTTTAAAAAAATGTTCCTTAAACGTGGTCATTTTTAACATTACGGAGATAGGGAAAATGCTGCGTGAAGTGACCCCCTTAATATTTTATAAATTGGGTAAATACGTAATTAGAGTTAGTCAGACCTTGGCAGCTAGAGTCCTGTCTCCCCCCAGTGATGTGGGTGCTGCGGGGATGCACGTTACGCTAGTGAAATGTACATACATACATTTCAAGACACTGTTCATTTGTTATAAGAAGTCTGCCCACATAGCCCGTTCAGTTGCTTTCTCTCAATGCGCCCCCACTTGATGGAAGAGGAAACTTTCAATGGCAGTGAAATTATAAATAATTTGATAGGTTATGAAGACGGACAAGAAGAACCGAATTATTTGATAGCGGATAAAATATATGCAGAGATCCAACTTTCCAACAAAACGGAAAAGCATTTTCTTACAATAGATACCAATACCGAAAGGAGTTCGAAATTCCAAGTAGGGCTTCGATCTTGCATATTTGGTTATCGTGGTATTTACAAGTAACTGACCACCCCATCTTCGATGCAAAAACTTATCTGTTTCTTTATATTGAAACTGTACCTTCAAGTGACGAAAACGATTTTGAATTTATTCATCACAGGGAGATGAGGGCTTTGGATTACAATCAGTAGTTATGTATGTGCACTTTGAAAACTTCTCACAGACTTCAATGTGAAACTAAATGTTTTTAAAATGTTTCCATGTGTAATATTTAATTATTTATTTTGTTAGCAAGTACTATTTTATGACTTTCGTAAATAATTAGCATATTTTATAAAATATACTTTTTTTATGCGGTCCCTTTCCACCACACACACAAAAAAATTCTGTAGTATTTCTATGAATTCGTTTGTTATAAGTAAGAATTTTATGAAATTTTCGAATTTTTTTTTCTTAATTTTTTTTTTTTTTTTTTTGCGATAACTATGTACCGCACAAAAACAGATTTAACTTCACTAATATGTTTTCTGAATTCCCTTTAATTTTAACACACACACACACATTGAAATATCCAAAAATATATATTTTTTCCTTTTATGTACAAAAAGACGGAAACACAAGCGTAAAGTTCTAATTTTTAAACAATAACCTATGAAATTTTTCGGCAATGTTTTAATAGGAAAAGAAAGAAATTTTTTGTTACAATTCAACCAACTCGTCTATGAATATCAGTAAGTTAAATTATAATAAATATTATACATATTTCTTTATAATTTAACTTATACTTTAAAAATTATAACAATTCCTTAAAAAAATGTACAGTAAGCATTAATGCAATGCTTCTCAAGCTTTCAGTGCTGGCGCCCCCCTTTTCAATCACAATTTTTATCGCGCCCCCCTTATACATTAATAATGTACTGAATACAATAATAATGCACTTTGACGCTAAAGCAACAATCTTTATTATAAACCGTACAAATTCATGAACAACTAAATATTTTTCACTGCAGAAACTATCAAACTGACCCATTTCACACAAAATTTTACCGTGAACCTAAATCTGGTCTCCGTTTCGCGAAATTACAGTAACTTTGTCTTTAAAATGGACGACCATCTTTAAAAAAATCAAACCTCCGGGATTGGAAACAAACTTACAGGCGGATTTTAAAAAGTCGGGAGTCATTCAAACGGGTTCCGCTCCAGAATAAGAATATGCTTAAAATTTTACACTCCCATTACTAAAACGTGAGTTATTGCATTTTGGTAATGCATTTCCATGGGTGCATAGGAAAAACACCCAAAAAACAAAGTAAAAGAATTTTAATTGCGTTATGAGGGTGTTTGAAAAACTCTCCATTTAAACAGGCGTATTTGGAACACTTTCCAGATTTCCGTGCGTTTCACGCATTTTTTTTTGTTTCGCTGATTTTTAACAAACTTAATATAGTTATGTAAATTTCCACGCCGATCACGACTATGTATGTCATTTGTTAAAATTCCAATTAGTTCAAAATTTATGACTAACTGTATCTATCAAATTCGTCCCGTTTTTCCAATAGTCTGGTTCGTTGACTTAAATATTTTTCACCCCAGAAACTTACCACAGTGACAAATTTCTCTCGAAATTTTACCAGGAATCTAAATCTGGTCTCCATTTCTCGAAATTCCTGTAACTATATTTTAAAACGTAAGACTTTCTTTAAAAAAATCGACCCTTCTTGCTTGGAAACAAACTTACTAGCGGATTTTAAAAGGCCGGATTTTAATCAAACGGGTTCCGCTCCCGAACAAGGATTTGCTGAAAATTTAGCTCTACTTTTAATAGAACGCAAGTTATTGCACTTTGGAAATGCATTTCCATGGAAAGTATAAGAAAAACACCGAAAAAACAAAGTAAAAAAATTTAATTGCGGTAGGATGCTCCTCATTCAACACACTCCTCATTCAAACAGGCGCATTTGGAACGTTTTCTAGATTTCGGTGCGTTTCACGCATTTTTTTTCTTCCACTGATTCTTACCAAACTTAATATACTTAAGTAGAATTCATCATTGATCATGAATATGCATGGCGCGTATCGAAATTGTAAATAATTCAAAAGTTAACGCCAACTGTATCTTTCAAATTAGTCGAATTTTTCCAATAGTCTGGTTCAGTGCCTTAAATATTTTTCACCCCATAAACTTACAACAGTGACCTATTTCCCTCGAAAATTTAGCAGGAATCTAAATATGGTCTCTTTCTCGAAATTCAGGTACTTTTATCTTCAAACTGAAAGACATTCTTTAAAAAATCGACCCTTGGGGCTTGGAAACAAACTTGCAGGCGGATTTTAATGGAACTGGTTTCGCTCCCGAATAAGAATATGCTTAAACTTTTACACCCTACCATTTATAGAATGCGAGTTATTGAACTTTGGTATTGCATTTCCATGGAAAATATAGGAAAAACTCCGAAAAAACAAAGTAAAAAAATTATTTGCGGTAGGATGGTCACTCCCCATTCAAGCGGGCATATTTGGAACGCTTTCTAGATTTCCGTGCATTTCTTCCTTTTTTTCTTCCTCTGATTCTTACTAAACTTTGTATACTTATGTAGAACTCAACGCTGATCCCGCATATGTATGGTGCTTGTCAAAAGTTCAATTAGTTCAAAAGTTATGTTCGACTGTAACTTTCAAATTCGTCCCGTTTTTCAAATAATCTGGATCGGTGAATTAAATATTTTTCACCCTAGGAACTTACCACTTTGAACCATTTCACACGAAACTTTACCAGGAATCTAAATTTGGTCTCCGTTTCGTGAAATTCTGGTAAGTTTGTCTTTAAAATAAAAGACGTTTTTCTTTCAATCCAGTTACTTTGGTCAGGAAGAAGGTCACATCCATTTCTAGAGGTACCTGAATTATTTGGTAGAAATTCGACTAGTTTTGCCAATTAAACGTTGATTTTTATTTTGCGGCTCCCAAAAACATGTAAATTGCTCACGTTTTGAAATTATTTTTCAAATTTTTCGTTAGGGGTGCCCATACCCGAGATTGGACCTCCCTTTCAGTTCAAGAAGGCCGCACCAATAACTGTGTATTTTTCACCCCAGAAACTTACCAAAGTGGCCCAGTTCACTCGAAATTTTACCAAGAATCCAAATCTCGTCTCCTTTTTGCGAAATTATGGTAACTTTATCTTTAAAAGGAAGTCCTTTTTCTTTTAATACAGTTGCTTTGTTCATGAAGAAAACCACATCCTTTTTTAGAGGTTCCTGAAGTTTTTGGTAGAAATTAGACTAATTTTGCCAATTAAAGGTTAAATTCTATTTATCACCGAACGATGTTGTTCCACAAGTGGATTCAAATCAATTTGAGAATCAATTGAAAGCTCCGTTTATTTTGCTTTATTTTATCAGGTGACTTTAAAGGACACAGTCCTCTATGGGGGCATGATGATACCAACTCTCGTGGGCGACAGATCGAACAGTTGATGACTGATCACTGTTTCTGCCTGCTAAACAATGACGAGAAAACGTATTTTCATGCACACACGAGAACATTTCACTCCCTCGATCTAGCCATCTGTTCGTTAGCTTTCTTACCGATGCTGAATTTTGAGATTGATAAAGATCTTCATAACACACAGCGATCATTTCCCTCTCCTAATATAGCTTTTTAATGGTGCGGGGACACGACTTCGTCCTCCCACATATCATTTTCATTGCGCAGACTGGGATAAATTTACAGCAGTGCTTCTCAAACTTTCAATACTGGCGCCCCCCTTATCAATCACAATTTTTATCGCGCCCCCCTTATACATTAATAATGTAATTGCAATAATAATGCACTTTTTTACGCTAAAGCAATAATCTTAATTATATACCGTACAAATTCATGACATAAGTATTAAATTTTGTATATTTGCTTTTAAGGAAAAAAAAATTAAGTAATAGGATAATTATTATGTTATTTTTCCTTTCTCTAATTTTTAAATTGGAACATACTGCAAAATGCGGTGGCTGCTTAGAAGACAAAATATACTTTTTTTAGAAAGAACTCAGTGGGTCAATTTCTAATCATAAGCATTCCTTTGAAAAATTTGCTGTGTAATACAAGCCCATGGAAGTCGCTAATACTTATTAAACTTGTTCTTAATTTAGCATTAATTAATTAGTTATAAAATACTCTGTGCAGCACTGATACATTAAAAGTATACCGGATGAAGTACCCGCTCTTTGCCCGAGTTCACATTTATAAGAAAATAAAACATTATTGATATAATCTCTGAATTTTTAGGAGAGTAAAGCCAAATGCGCAACAATGTTTACAAAAATGTAAAATGATTTTTTTAAATCGTTGCTCAAATTATAATTAGTTTTAAGTGAACTGTAATTTTAAGCCTCGTAGAATTAGCATTTAGAATTGATGTTGAATAATGAACAATAATATAAAATTCCGATGAAAAATAATTGTATTATTTTTTAATATTTAAAGTGAAAAGACTTCAACATGTTTTAAACCTGAAAAATACTAATGGTCGAGTGGGGTTACTGAGCCACCCCAATCTTTTTTTTATAATTATTTTTATAGTACACAATAAAAATCGTAATTCCAGTGAATAATTTAATTAAGATAAAATATGCTAACCCCCTACTTTCAAGAACACAGAAAATATTTCGGAAAAAGTTATCACACGGAACTCAGTCAAAACAAGTACCTTAAGATTGTAAAAAACGTTTGTCACTCCCAAAAGAGGAAGATATGTGACAAATATATTTTAGTTCACACGTTAAGACTGTCAAACAGGAGGATAGTGTGTCAGAGCCATTGGTAACAATTAAACAGTTTTGCCAGAATTACCGTTTTCGTGCACTCTGTGCTCGGCGTGACAGCTCCGGAATAAAAGGGTATTCATTACAATATGGATGTTCAAAAAAAATTATGTAAAACGTTTTTCATTATGCTTTTTTATATGTTTGGGAATAACTCATAGAAATAAATCTTGGCCAAGTAATCCTTCAAAGAGCTCTCTGTGCTTTTCCAAAAATCATAAAAATATTTTACAAGGAAAAACTCGCAGCAGAAATAGTTTATTTGCAACTTCCCTAAATGAAAAAACAAATACATAAGAGCAGGGACGTAACTAACCGTACAAGTAGGTTCGAAGGTCAAACCGCAGCAACTACATTCTGCAGCCTACAGCTGATGACAATAATATAACACACAGTGATGAATATTTCATCTTCCTAAAATTTTTTTTCGATTATGGGTCTGGGTTTTGTTTTTTCTCATTTTGGTTTGAAAAGAAACCGTAATAGAAGTAGAAGCTTTAATTTTTTTATGACGTAATATCGCAGATATATAAATTATATCAGTGTAAATGTGTATTTTTTTATTATGTCAGAAAGTATTTTGTTTTACTTCATTCCAGTAAATAATTTTTTTTTAATCTTTTATTTTCGATATGCTCGCGCCCCCCTTGTACGTTTATCGCGCCCCCAGGGGGCGCGCCCCACAGTTTGAGAAACACTGCATTAATGTTATAATTATCTCCATCGCTTCTATGACTGTCACTATGTTTTCTAAGTGTCGACTCAATATCATTCGTAATCATTCATTATCAATTTCGTAAAAGGTGCATTGCCCTGTCAAAAGCTAGTTTATTTTTCATAAGAATTGAAATCATTCAGATAAACGAGACGAAAAATACATTAAATAGGATGTTTTATCAATGAATAAACATTTTGATCTTCATTTAAGAAACTTTCTAGAAACGTGGAGGAGGGGTACTCTCTTCACATTCATACTTCTTATCATGATTACTTGTAGAAAAAAAATCACTGATTGGTTTCTTGCATATTTCTGTATCCATTAGCTAGAAATATGAAAAGTTGTAAATCAACCAAAGCCTTTAAATTACAATTAACAGAAACTAAACTAAAACAGAAATTAAATTAAATGTATCTAAAACAAAAGAGAATAAGATAACAATAATTATAATTTAGTTTTATGAAATATAATTTAGTCTTTAGTTTTACGGATAATTTCTTTTGATTATTCATTTTTAAAGAACTGATTTAGTGAGAAAGGATAAAACCATAGAAAGTTTAAGTTTATGGATCCAGTACTTAATTATGTCTTATGTCCTACAAATGGTCTGCATATTGTAAGATATTGCATAATTTATAAGCTCATTTTATATTAATAAAAATTCTCGATTCCTTTTAATTTATTCTTAATGATTTTATAATAAGTTATCAGTTAATTTTTTCTGCTATATCTACTGTACAATCAACTGATTGTTCTCAAATATTGAAGAAATTGACTTGTACTCCTCATATAAATAGAGTTGAAGCTTCATTTTTAGCAGGAATTCAAGAAAACAATAGAAGGGATTCAAAGCGCATGTAATTAAAAGCAAAGTACAATCAAACCTATATTTTTAGTTTCACATACTGCCGCGTTCGACTTGTACTCTTCATATTTATAGATTTGATGTTTTATTATTAACATGAATTGAAGAAAACACAATAGAAGGGATTCAAAGCGCATGTAATTAAAAACAAAGTACATGCAATTCTATATTTTTAGTTTCACATACATCCACGTCCCGTCGATCGCGCGTGTTGGAGGGTTCAAGTAAAGATCAGCCATTTGTAAATTTACACAATTTTATTTACTATATCACTTAATAGCCTTCATCAACTTAATTAAGAAGGCACTTAAATCACTAAACCCATGAAGAAATTAACCTTAACAAATTAATTTTAAGAGAAATAAGAGCTCTTGTATAGCCTCCTGCGCGCTCATGTTTAAGAACTTGAATGAACTATATGACCACCGGTCCCTAACGATATGCTTTATTCTATCTCAACTTTCAACTATCACCTCGCCTATTCTACGACTAAATTTTAAATAGAAGTTCTATTTTAAATAAAACAAAGTTTTCTTCACGGAAAGGGATTTTCAAGTAAAATCAAAGTTAACAAGATTATTTTACCCTAAATGATTATTAGAAATGAGAATAGATCCATTATAACTAAAACAAGCACTGCAGTTTCCCCTCAACTCTGGCAGAACAGTTTTAAAATAATTGTATAGTTTTTAACTAGTAAGAGTAATACTTTTATTTCTTAAATTTGTTTATTCTTTTGTATGACATGGTAATATATTATTGATATTCTAATTTAATTATCACTTATTTTTTTAACATAGATCAATATAATTTCAGAAGCAAGAGTTCACCACCAAGAACTATAGTTGTTTTTTTCATTGGTCAAACACGAGATTTCGAATTTTTTCTTCTGTAAGTCTAATTTTAAGACCTTTCTCTTATCTTTATGAAAAAAAACATTCCTTAGTCTTGATATTTTTAACAGTAAATCAATTATAATTTCAGAAAACCCATAGAATCAAAGACTTTCAACTCTTAATTTCCAAGAAAAAATACATCTTGAAAACACCATTCATAGCCTACCGTAAGTTTAATTTCTTAAAAATACTAATTATTTCCTTTCTTTAAAAATCTTAACATTATTGATTAAACTTTGTACAGGAAGCTGTCATGTTGAATATCTCCATCGTCTCTTCAATGGCCAAAAATTTACTATTAATGCATTCCGTAAAACTTTTATCGTTCTTTCAAAAGGAAACTTTTTGTTCATAAGAGTTCGAATCCTTTTGAATAAATAGAAAAATCAAATGAAAAACGATTTCATAAGCAAAAATAAAATAGACATATGGACATTTTTCCAGTACAATCCTCACTATAAAAATGATGTAAACATGTATGCAGCGTATCATGACTAAAGTGTACTACGGGTGAAATAATCAATCAACGGTTTTTTAAAAAATTTTATAAGCATTAGTTGTATATTTGAAAAATTGTTCCTAAAAACAAACTTTTAAAATTATATTTAACAGAATTACCATTCATGATTTAGATATCATGGATGTTAGATAAAAAAAATATTTTACTATGGAGTACTAAATATAATAAAATTTGGTTATTTTGATATTGTTTTAGATTTTTCAAAATTAAAGAATGATTTCTTTTGACTATTCATTATTATGTTTGAACACGGTATAAAACGCTAAAAACCTGGAAATTTCAAGTGTTTGTATGCAATCCTTATTTATGTCACATATATTACAACATGGCTTAAATAGTCTCAGAAACTGAATAATTTTCACGTCAACAAACGAATATTACATTCAATCAAAATACAGTAGAACGTTGTTTATCCGAATCAATAGGGACCGGACACGCTTCTGATCCGTGGTTGTTTGGATAATCAAAAGCGATCCATGCTGTATATGAAACCGGACACTATACGAATACTGAAAATCATCACATGCGGGAAACGTGCTTGAAGAAAAAGCAAAACAGGTGCAAAATATCGCAATTTTACATTCATTGTGGAAAATAACCAATTATTTTTCACTATACGATTGCACACCTTGGCGTTTTCGCTGCAGGGTCTCTGATTCTCTTGAGAAGCAGTAGTTGAGTAGGACAACACTCCGATAGCTCTTTGTACCAATGCAAAACTCTCTATAACGCAGAAAATGAGTCAGAATTTGATGGACCCTTGCTAATTTCGTTGTTGTTAATGTCCTAGTCTTCATCATTTTCATCATCAACAGAGCCTGATTCTTCTTGCACGAAAGTCACAATTTCGTCGTCATTTATTATTTGAACTCCAAAGTTTTCTTCATGGTATGCCATCCAGAACTCTACATCCTCTTCATCACATTCTTGAAATTTCGCGATTGACTGGACAAAGTCAGTAATCTCCTGCGTTGGAGATGCCACGTCGTGAAAACAACAAGTAGAGTGCACAATCATGAACCTCTAAGTTTTCCTTTTTTTCAAGCCATATTCTGAGTCACGTTTTGATACAAAATTTAAAAGGGTTTCTCAGCTTATATCAGAAATTGTTGATTTTCCAACATTGTAAAACTGTGCTAGACACAATCCACTTTCTCCCTTTGCGTGACGCTTCAATATTTCAAGTTTTGTCTCTATGTTCCAGACGTTGCTCTTCCGTTTTCAATTTGAAGCCATACCAGTTCACAACTTAATAAAATATCATGTGTACACCCCCTCCTTTGGAAACAAACTGATCTAATATTCCGCGCAGATCAAATAACTGGAAATCTCTAAATATCCCTGATATTGGGTATTCCCGTCAATTTGGCTTCACGCGAAACAAGTGTTCAGTATTGTACCGTTCGAAAACGCATTCATATACAGTAAATGTAGTTGACAAAAAATATGCTTTGGATGTCTGATGCTCCGGATAAAAACACGTTCAGATAAACGACGTTCTACTGTTTAAAATTCATAATCACAAGACAAGAAATAAACATTTCGTCCAAAACCTTTCTTTGAAATAAATCTTTTACAGGTTTCAAGATAATTTTAAATGAAGGAATTTTTATAAAAAAGGTTAAATCAAATTTCCGCTTCTAAAAAAATGTATGTTGAATAAAATAAAGTAAAAAATAAAAGTTTGTGTAATGAATTAATTAAAATCATTCTGCATTAACTAAGAAAAAGTACGCTGGTACAAATATAATTAATATTTAATTACATGTGTGTGTGTAAAATTCAGTGCACATTAAATTAATAAACATATTGATTAATAATACGAAATTAATATTTTGTGTCAGTGAGCAGATAATTGTTTACTCACCAATTTCATGTTTCTTAATATATTCTTTCATAGATTTCTACATATAATTTCTTCTCTTTTTCAGGATTATACTGAAGATATGGACTACAAATTGATCTTTTATATAATGAGCTTCTTTACATTTCCTATTCTGCTCTCGGTGACAGTAATCTGTAATTTCATTCAAGCCATACAATATCCTCTTAATCCTTTAGCTTATATGAATATAATAACAATAGCAGTCCTAGTATACAATATTTTAAACTATATATATATTTCAATAGATACCTTCATATATGTAGATACAACAAATAACTTCACTCAAACCCATATATTAATTTTTATCAATAGTTTTAATCAAACCCTAACTAAAGAAAACATTGACAATAGTACCCAAACCAACATCAACATTACCGACAATAGCACACAATCTACCATCCACTGAATAGACAATAGCACACAAACCGACACAGAAATATCAACCAATATGTCGCCGACAGCAACAGATTTAGATAAAACGGGATTGGAAGACCATGGTGAAGTAGACACCAGTTCAAATCTGTCAACAAAATCGTCATCTTCAATAAACAAACCCAAACCTAAAAAAAAATATTTGGAAAAAAGCAATAAATAAAATAGTAAAAAAAGGATACACAAACATGTATGCGCTATATTAAAACTAAATAGCCATGCCAATAGCCCCAAAACATTGAAATTTTATTCAATAGGAATTGAACAAAATAGCAAAGTTCATAGACAGTACAACACATTCTGTATTCATGCACAGCATTCGACAGATAGAGGAAAAACTGGGAATTGTTTCAAGAATAGTGAGTCGTTCCCTTCAGACAAAGAATGCAATTCCGGACCTGTTTCTGAAACGGAATCAGCAGAAGGTGGTTCTGTCCGTTTTGGAGAGAGCTAGAGAGAGAGATTGTGTTCAACAAGACGAGTGCAGAGGGAGAGGATCAGTGGACTTTCGAACATCTACACAATCCAGAGAAGGAATCGCAGAAGAAACCCAGACACAACAGTGTGTTTAGCATTATTTTCATGCTTTTTAGTTCTACACAACACATTCTCGTTAATTCCTTTCTTAAATTTTAAATTTCTTCTCCATACCTCAAAATTTTTTAATACATACAAAGGTATTCTATCATTACCTTACTATATGAAGATACTTTAAAGTGTCTTACTCGTAAAGGTACGCTAAGTCTACCTTATTTTTTTCCTTTCATTTCCGGCATTCATTTATCTATAATTTCTCAATAGCTTCAAAAAATTTTTCATATTACACATTGGTCTATCTTTCCACAAAATCAAGATATTGCCGAACACACCGCTGTCTCTCCGTTTCTTCTATGCTTCCTTTTCTCGACTGTGTGGATGCTCGAACATCCCCTTATCCTCTCCCTCTGCCCTCGTCTTGCAGTGCAACCTCTCTCTCTGCGTCTCTCTTTTACCGACAGACCAACCCCTTGTTGGTTCTGCTTCAGGGATGGTTCCGGAAACCCCAGACTAGGTCTGAAGGGCACGATTCAGTGTTCCTAGACCAATTTCCAGTTTTCCCCACTATCTATTGAATGCTGTGCTCGAATACAGAATGTTTTCTATTGCCGATGAACTTCGCTGTTTTGTCCAATTTCTATTGATTTAAATTTCAATGTTTTGGGGCTGTTGGTAATTCAATTAAAAAGTTCAAATCCTCTACCAATAGTTCTCTAATAAAGTGCATCATATTTTATTATTCTTGAAAAATTCAGTATGTTTCGTTTTACAGTTCAATAGTTCAACATGATTCAATAGTTACAATATAATAATAAATACAGTTTAATATAAATCAAAGCAAAAGAGCGCCACACACACACAAACATTATCAATACAATAGTTTCTAAGGTCTACTTCACCATGGTTTGTATTGTTAAAATTAATTATGAATGAGAAAAACATGTCACACATTTCTAAATTTTTAACTTCAAATGTTTTCTTTTGGCAAGATAAATGCACTCAAAAGAATTTAAATTCTAATTTGTTCTAATCGTAAATCGTCAATAAAATGTTCAATAGCCATGTGTCTGCGTATTTCATTTCCATGTAATTGGTTTTATATATGCTACGTAGGACTGCAATGACTAATATTTGTTTATGTGTATATGCTTTTCTTTAAGGTATAGGTATTGGAAACACGTTAAGAAAAATATATATGTTGACATTTACAGAGTTAAGCTATTAGCGATAGAATACTATTATTGTTATGTAAATAAAAATAAATACTGTGATACCAGAAAAATAATACGTAACCAAAAGTTGGAACAACGGGATGTCCGTGAATTCTATTCTCTCTAACTCGAGTTTTCTTTTCTCCACAAAATTGGTTCTTTTCGAGAGAACAAAGTCTCAATACGCAAACGAACATTACGGCTCACTTATTTAGAAATACTCTATTCTCATTGGAAATTGAGATGCAATTTTCCTTAATGTTAATGATACTGAAAATAAGATGCGGTTTAGAATCGAAGGCGGAAAGATCCGCTGGAGGGAGAAAGTTCAGTATCTGCCCCATTCAAATCGAAAAATGCAAGTGTCCATTGCGGCCGGTAGCTCAAAATTTAATTTAACTTCAGTAGTCTGTTTATTCTGAATTTTGTGACTGCACCTACTTAGGAGGATTTTGAAATACGCCTTGTGACGGAGCTTTACGCGTCCTATCAATATTTATCTTGATGAATCCGTTGGCTAGCATTCGCTTTTAATTCACAGCCATCCCTCTCAAGAAAAAACCCTGTTCTGCAGATTACTTCGACTATATAAAGTCAGAGTTTGGTAATTATAGAAGAAGCAGGTAGAAGCTTCTAAATTTGCTACGCAGGTGAGATTGAATAAAGTTGATTTTCGCATGTAAAGACTGAGATTGGTGTTTGGCCACTGCGTTCAATTAATAGACTTAAGGTTAGGAAACAACGATTGATTAGGTTGGGTTCAGATAGTTACTTGCGCATATTTGTTTATTGGTCAGGGTGTTTGAGTAAATAAATAATTGTTATTATGGAAGTTTCTGGTTCTGCTTTCATTCCTCCTACACCCTTAGTTAGGCAAGAAGGCGAGGGAGCTTCTTCAGGTGTAAGTCTCTCACATCCTTTTATTAATCGCCTTAACATCCATTCTATCGGTAAGTGAGAAAGAGTTGTAATAACGTCGCACTATGAAACCTCTCATGGGCTATTGGCAACGAAAATTGTAATTTTGAACCATGGTACCTTAGCTAGAGCGTCCCACTTTCCTTACTTCCAAACCACACCAAAAATACGACGATAGAGCGTCGACAATTTTAACGAGACCTTCTAGATGTGGCGTATCTTCCAGTGGTACTAGGCTCGAACTCATGAGATGGCAGCGACGAGTCCGTACTTTTGACCACTAGGCTACCAAAGATATTGGTAAAGGCATCAAGACAAATTCACTATGTAGGAAAGGGAAGACAATTTTATTTGCAGAGAAGAAAACGGAAACAGTGTAGCACCCGGAAAATTTAGATGAGAATGAAATAGTACAGATGAGAGGAGTGTATTATGTGGTTCAACCTATCTAAAATTTTAGTAACTACCAGATAAAATCTCAAACATTTTCTGGAATACATGTTATAAATATTTGTAATAAATAATCCCCGGCAAAAAATATACAGTCTATTTTGCTTTTTTTTTTTTTTTTTTTCGAAATGTTCCAAGTACTTATTAAGGAATAGTCGTCAGCAGGTGGATTAAGCCCTTGGAAAAGTAATTATATTTCACAAAACGTTATAATATAATAATTAAACAAAATTAATTATACAAAAAGTATCAACTATGTAAAATACGTCTTTAAGATTTGTGCACGTCGTTTCTGCTTCAAATCCTTGTTAAGTTACAAAAGTTATTTTTCTGCTCCGGAAAAGTCATGGTAAGGCCATAGAAAATATTAGAAACATTGAATCCAAACTACAGAAGATACATTAAGTGTATGTTTTCCTGTTCTTTAGTTGATTTCAACGGAGCTCATTCCACATAATACATGATGTTGGAATGATTCATTTCTTCTAACACTGGAGTTTTATTTTCTAGTAGCTGTAGGCTTTTGTCTTAAAAGGTCTAGTTTAAATTTTTAACAGAAAATGTTTGACTCTTCTTTTTCTTTTGTTTTTGTAAAATAGATACCAAGTACGAGCAAAAACACATTGTCTCCAAATCTTCCTTATTCTCTCAAGCACATCTACTTCCTTTCGCTTCAGTAATGCCAACCACATCAAGTGAATTTCAGTTACTTATTCCCATCCCTGCATTCCCTTGGAAATAATCTAAATACATCTGTATGATCTACTCAACTAAAACACGCCGATTTTCTACAACTTTTGACAAATTTGCCGGTCTGTCAACTGAAATTCAGCCATGTTCCTCTCAGGGTCTCACCTTCGGGTTATTACAAGGAGTCACGTCCCTGAGACACCGATTGAATAAATTAAAAAGAAAGAAAAACCAAAAAAATATTTGCTTAGTTAGTATTTAATATGCAGGCCAGTATTTAGCATTATTTTTAGTTCAATTAGGAGTTTTGTGGTTAACTTTATTTGAGTATTTTATAGGTTTAATTATTTTCTACTAATTTAATTTAGGTTTATTCATTTGGGGTATTTTAAAAAAAGAAATTTACTTTTCGATTCAACAAATGTCTAGACTGGTTTTTGAGTCTGGCCCGCATGTTTGCCGTGTGCAGTTACCCGTCCCGGGGGAAAGGGGAGTCTGGGGTTCCTGTTGAGTGCCCTTTGGCCCATGCTTCTCCGTAGGCGGGAGGTAGGAGTGATCCCGCTCCTGTCAATCGGCTGGTGATTCGTTCTAATGATTCCAATACGGGTTATGTTGAAATGCCAAAGACGGTTGCTTTAGGGTTAGTATTGCAGTTAGGGGTGCCCTGGGTGAACTGGTGAATGACATACCGAACCTGTAATACCACCTCCCTCCAGTGCCACCTCTGAGGTAAGTGCTGTGCCTGACGCATGTCAGATGATCGTCAGGCTACCTCCTCCTCTTGGGCTCTGTTTTGGGTGGAGGCGTACTGGGGTGCACAGCCAAAAACACACATGGAACTCAGCAGGAAATCTCCTTCAGTAAGGCACAATTCTTTAGAGTTTTCTAATTCATTTCGGTTTTTTTATAATTAAAACTCCCGACGCCTTTACAAATATTTCACTTTTCCTAATTGAAAAAGCCATTACAAGCAGCATATGGGAAATCAAGTAGATTCGTAAGATATGCTCCATGGACTTGTTTCTCGAAGTGTCATCGTCGAATCAGGCCACAGTCCTTAATAAAGCAAAAGAAGTTTGCTCATTTAGACGTGTTCATTGCTCCTCACAGCAATTTGAATTTTTCGCGTGGCGTAATTTCGCCAGCGGATTTTCTTAACGTGTCGGTTGAAGAAATACTTGAAAATATGAAGGAAAAAAAGTTTGTGTGGTGAGACGTATAATGATTAGGCGGGATGGAAAGGAGCTAAACGCAAAGCGTCTCATCCTGACCTTTTCGAAACCTGACCTCCCACAGACTGTTACAATGGCATAAATACGCTGCCCAGTTCGACCATACATACTAAATCCGCTGTGCTTCTTTCAGTGCCAGTGATACGTCCACTCGATAAATGTCTGCCAACCTACCAGCCCTCATTCCGGGGAATCGGGCCACGACAGTGCAGATTGTACTAAGAAGGAGCAATGCGTAAATTGTAAAGGTGAACATCCGGCATATTTACGCTCCTGTCTAACTTGGATAAAAGAAAAAAAGATATAGGTGTTAAAATAAAAGAATAATCTCCTACCCAGAAGCACGCCAATCTCTGGTAAAAGTTATGCTAGTGCTGCCCAAAAGAAATTTTCAGATAAATCAGCACAATATAACGCCGAAACACATAGCAGCTCTGGTCCGGTAACGCCCCCTTAACCGGAGGTGATTACTACATTAAAAAGCAATTCACCAACTAAAATGAAGGTGATTGCTACGCCAACAAGCCAATCACCACCTCCGGTAAAAAAAGTAATTAAAAGGACAGAGAGTGATTCGCCAAAAAACCCAAAGAGCCGAAGGGCTCATCTTACGGCATCAAAGATTAACTATGACAAGGAACCCGAAGAAAGTATCCAGAGACTTTCCGAAGGAAAATAGAAGATACGGTGACCAGAGATTGTTCCGAGGAAGACGAAGATCTCATTGTCTTTCAATTGGGACTTTCCACTTCTAGCTTCGGAGGCGAAGCGAGTGTGACACAATAATGGCCTCCTTCATTTCCTGGAACTGCCGTGGTATGCGGACTAGACTAGATGATCTCAAATCCATCATATCTACGTAACACCCCGCATGTATTGCTCTTCATGAGACTTTTCTGAAGAGTATCATGACAATGCGAGTGTGTGTTTATAATCGTGTACGACGGGATGTAGATGGTGATGCATCTCCAACTGGAAGTGTATGTCTCTTCACGTCCCATCTGTATCCCAGTAATGTCGTTACACTGCACACATTATTCTAGGCTGTGGCTGTACGGATTCACATCCATTCTTTAATCACTGTGTGTTGTGTTTATTTACCATCGAATGATGTTGTGCCACAAGTGAATTTGAATCAATTAGTCAGTCAATTGCCAGCTCCATATACATTACTCGGTGACTTTGACGGACATAGTCCTCTGTGGGGACATGATGGTACAAACTCTCGTGGGCGACAGATTGAACAGTTGATCTCTGATCACTGTCTCTGCCTGCTACACGACGACGAGAAAACGTATTTCTATGCACCCACGAGGACATTTCACTACCTTGATATTGCCATTTGTTCGCTAAGTCTACTACCGTAGTTGAATTCTGAGGTATATCAAGATCCTCATAACAGTAATCACTTCCATCTCCTAGTCTCGCATGTTAAGGGTGCGGGGGTACGAAATCGCCCTCCTGCATATCATTTTCATCGCGCAGACAGGGATAAATTCACGCGACCGCAGAAATAACCGGGGAAATACTTCAAGACGGTATAGTTAACGATGCTGTTCTAAACGTCACTGAAGCAATTAGGAACGCTGCCGATTCAGCAATTCCTAAGACTTCGAGCTCCCATCGAAAGCTGTGCAAACCATGTTAGAATTCAGCCTGCCAACCAGCAAAAAAGTAACAAAGGAGGGCGTTGGGTATTTTAAGGAGGTTCCCCACATGGCATGAATCATAGAGTCAGCAGTTAGATAACAAACTGCACTCTGTGATTGATTGAATATTAACGTTGCACTGTTCGGCTCACGAGGGCTTTTGGTGACGGACCACGTAATTTTGAACCATGGTCAAGTGACGTGGACGACACCTGAGCTGGCACCCCGCTTCCCTTTCCTAACAATTGCACTCTGTGAAACCTGTCGTAGGAGCATGGCCTGTGAGGCCAATGCAAAGGACCGATGTCAAATTGACTCGTCTTCACATTGGTCATACTCGCCTTACAAACAGGCATTTGTTGTTTGGAGAAAACACTCCTGAATATCTTTCATGCAATGTCTTGTACACTGAGCGTCACATTTTAATTGATTGTCCAGTTTTTAGCCACCATCGCATTAACTTTTTTAGTGCATCTGTTTTAACCTTATCTGACTTGGTGGGAGAAACCCCCCACCAAAATCTATTTGCCTCTCATTAAAAAATTTGATTTTTATATTTGATTTGATTTGTGTTTTTAATTTGTTTTTAATAACATATATGTATGCTTGCATGCATGCATATATACACATGCATGTGTGCATGTATTTTTATTTATTTTAAAAAAAAAGAAAGATATTTTTTTTTCTTTTTTAACGAGTGTTTGGCGCAGCTTGGCCGAAATTGGCCCTTGCTCCATTAAAATTCAAACTCACTCACTCACTCACTGGTAGATCAAAGACCCACTTCTGGTTTTCTAACTTTATAAAATTGATTGTAACTTAGCCTCTAGGTAGCGTACAAACAAAAGAAAGCATGTTTTGTAAAGTCAAACAAAATAGCTCTGTTCAATAAATTAAAAAACAAAAATATTTGTCTTGTCCGAATTTGGTCATTTTCAACGCGTTCGGATACCATAAAAAATTAAAATTCCGATGCCGAAAGATCCGATGTACTAGATGGGTGTTGGAAAAATTTCATTTTTCAATTCATTTAATTCCTTGTTGTTTTGTACACGTATGCGCCCAAAGTTTTGTTGATTGAATAGTAATGGGCATATATAATTTTCAATTTTGATGCATTTAATAAATGTACTAACGCAGTGTTTCTCAAACTGTGGAGCGCTCCCCCCAACCCTACAAGGGGGGCGCGAGTATATCGAAAAGTTTAAAACCAACAATTATTTAAAAACATTATTAATTTACTGAATTGAAGCAAAACAAAATACATTCTGACATAATAAAATACACATTTACACTAATATAATATACTAATAAATGCAGCAGTACTGTACAACATGTTTCATATTTTATTTAACAGTTCTAATTTAAAAACATGTTTAGTAATTACCAGTGACCCTATGGATATGTCACATAATTTTCTATACAAAATTTAATATTTCTCGTGGTGAAGTACCGGATTCTCACGTGAAGCATGTGAAGACACCCTTGAAGGAAACTCATTTAGCCAAAATTATGCCAATATATCAAAGATTAGCTTCGAATGAACTCCTTCAAAGATGCATAAGATGTGTGACACAAAATGCAAACGAAAGCCTTCACAGCATCATATGGGGTAAATGTTCGAAAGAAACGTCAGCGACACTGCGTCGAGTAACTATTGCTGTTTGTGATGCAGTTTGTGAATTCAATCTTGGTACAAAAAATCATTAGAAAATTTGCAAAAGAAAAATGGGCTTGCTTCAAATAAACAGTCAAAAATGTTGGCTGTTTGGCGAGACTGCCGTAGAGTTTATCAGAGGAAAAGAAAAAGATTAGCAGTGTACGCAATTGCTCGGAAAAAAATTGCGTTGGCAAAAAAGCGGCGAAATGCCTCAATCATTCAAAAAGAATGAATCACATATGAACGGGGTGGTTTTTAATAATATTTATTTACAATTATCATATGAACATAAAATGAATGTTTTATAATTTCGAAACAATTGATTAGTGCATTTAATATATATAGTAATATTTTAATACATTTAATTTTAATATATTTATTTAATAATATGTAATAACTTTTAGAATATATTACTGTCTTAAACTATTGACTATGACCTAAATTGCAATATATGTAAGAATGAAGGCCAAAAGGTTTAGTTCTTTCATGTATTTTATTGACTTTCAAAAGTTTAAACGTTTTTCACGACATTATATTTTTCATCGTGATCATATATATAAATGCTAAGGCTTTTTTTGTATTCATTATAAATCTTTGAAACTTTTCCTGGTTGTTTTACATAAAATGTTTGATAATTCTGTGCATAGCTTAAGGATTTATATGAAGAGCCATTTTTTAAATGATCCATATATGTTTTTTTTTACTGGTTTGTATCACTTCATTCCATTTAATCTTAATTTATTTCCTTTTTAATATGTGCTAATTCAGCATGAAGTTTGCATTAAAAATGCTTAGTACAACTTGAATTTTAATATATATTAGAATGGATACTATATTTTAGCTCTTTCAATTATTTTTTTTATTTCAAAAACTTTAAACTGCTTTTTCTCAGCTTCTTATTTTTCATGATGATCATGTGTTTGAAATGCTAAGGCTTTTTTTATATTCACTATAAAATTTTGAAACTTTTTCTGGTTGTTTTAAATAATATGTTTGATAATTCTGTGCATGGAATAAGTATTTAGAGGAACAGTTATTTTTTTTGAAATCTATAAAGTTAGATATAGCTGTTTTTTTACTGTTTTTTATAGTGTCTAAGAGAAAAAAAATTCTAAAAATAAAAGTATCACTTGTAATACTAATCCCCTGGACAGAATTGTGGGAAATACTTCCAGGAATATCAGGAAAAAAATGGATCAAAAATACTTAAATTTGTAAAAGTAGTAGGAATTTTAATAACTTTAAATAATTTTAAAAATTTAAAAATTTAAAATTATTGTTTATTTAAAAATAGTATTTTGCTTATGAAATGTTTATTGCAGATGTGTTCGAATACAGTGCATGTATTTTTATTCTTATAACTATCTAAGTAAAAAAAATTGTATACAGGGTACCGTGTCCCCTTAAATTTTTTTTGTAGTTTTGGCAACATTCCGATATCTTTAACGCGCGTTGTTTATAATTTTCCTGATACTGTTCCAGGCATATTCCAACGCAATATTTGGCGAAATTAATCGACGGAATTTATAATAAGTATGTTTCTATACTTTAAACAATTTTTTAAATTTCTTTTGATGTTATTGAAATACAAAATGGCAAAATTTAGATTTTCTGATATATATTTTGAGTCATCAAAATAATAACTCTTATTATTGCATTGCAGAAACTCGAACTTAAGTCATCGTACTGGCCAAGCAAACGCAGTGCGAGGGGTATTTGCTCATCCAGTTGGAAATTAACTTTAGTATTGTGTGTATATTGTTTTTCTATTTATTTTTTAGCTCAGGATATATACTTTGAATAACTTTTATAAATAAAGTACTAATTTTGATTCTTTACACTATGGATTCGTGATTTCAAAATCTCTCCACAAATGAGAAGCGGACCGATTAAATCTTCCACCTATTTTATCTTTCTCCAATGATTCTAAATTAAATTAATACATAATATTTTTATCTTTTGGTACTTAGAGGTTTTTTTTAGTCGACCATTTTCCTAAAATTACAAGACATTGAAAAATGTTGCAATATGCATTCAATAAGGGAAAATCATTCTATGCCTGTTTATGTACAATAATAATATTTTTTTTGTACTTGGCAGTGAATTTTTCCACTAAATAATTGGTGAAATTTCTACAAGTTGGGACAATAACATTAGACTCTCAAAAGACCTATTTTGTGTGATTTCAAAATTTTATTTGGTGTTACTGTGAAATACAAATGGAAAAATTAAGTTTTTCTGATGCATATTTTGTGTTTGTTTTGGTATTTATGTATTATCGCAACCATATTGCCAACATTAGCCCTTGGTTGCCAATTCACCGTGTATGACATACAAAATCGGGGTTGACAGTTGCAATAGTACCCAAGTAGCTTTGTTTGGAACTGTTTTTGGTGATTTCATAAAAATATTGATACTTTGTTATTGATAATTTGTTTTTGATAGCTTTTTATCATTTAAGTATGATATAGCTAGCTGTACCGTGCCATTTTTTTCATTGGCTTAGTCTGGTTAAAAAGAACGAAAAGAGAAAGGACACATTTTTAATATCTTTAACCGCTTGCACTTGAGGTATGATTTCTTTTTTTGTAATTTGTTAACAAAATACTCCCAAATTATTATGGGTTTTTTGTCCTTATGTTATGAATCTAAAATTAAGTAAAATATTGAATCGTTTTATTTATAATTTTTTAATTATTGTTTGAATATTACAAATTAAGTTAAAATTTAAAATATTTTAAAAACATAAATTTTGTTTCCTTTAAGATTTGGAAATACGTTTTATTTAACCCCACAATTATGCCACCAAAGCGAAGTGCCATTGGTCGATCTACAAAACAAGCAAAAAGGAGAAGAGAAGAACGAGCTTCAGAAACAAGTGAGCTGAGAAAAACTAGGCAAGAAAGGAATCGAGTTCATACTGCTCTCGCTCGATCATTAGAAACGAGTGAACAGAGGCAAGCAAGGCAAGAAAGAGATCGAGTTCATACTGCTCTTGCTCGATCATTAGAAACAAATGAACAGAGGCAAGCAAGGCAGCAAAGGAATCGAAATCACAGTACACAGACAAGGCGAACGATACATACTGATTTGAATTTATGTGGTTTCAATTACAATCCCCTTTGCGATTACAGTCTTCATCCAAGTGTAATTGTTGCAAAAATGGATAAAAAGTGTACATATTGTGGTGCTCAAAACTTTAAAATTGAAACACCAGATATGTGCTGTGCAGGTGGAAAAGTAAAATTACCAGACTTCCGTTCACCCCCTGAACCATTATTAACTTTAGTATCAGGTAAAACAAGTGAATTAAAAAATTTTTGAAAAATATACGCAAGTACAATTCATGCTTCCAAATGACATCGTTCGGAGCAACGAATATCGTTAGTTCAAATTAAATGCCAAAATTTAAAGTACAAGGGCAAATTTATCACCATGTTGGATCACTACTATCCTTGCCAAAAGCTAATCACAAATATCTTCAGATATATTTTATGAGAAATACTGATGAACAAATCAATAGACGGTGTCAAATGAATATGAGTATTAAACGAGAGATTGTCGCTGAATTACAAAATTTGTTTGAACAACATAATGAATTAATTAAATTATTTAAACCCGCCATTGAACAAATGCCATCTGACGATTACAAAGTAATAAAGGCAGATAAAACACCTATTGGTCAACATCGAAGATAGTTCAATGCACCATCGATCGATGAAGTGGCAATTGTCATAGTTGGTGAAGAATTTAATTCTCGCGATATAAATCTTCATCATAGAAATGGGGACGTGCAGCGAGTATCAGAAACTCATCGCTCATATGATGCATTACAATATCCCATTCTATTTTGCCAAGGTGAGGATGGATATCATTTTCATATTAATATGAACAATCCTTCAACTAATGTGGACATTAACAAAAATGTCAGTGCTATGAATTATTATGCATATCGAATGATGATTCGTGAGAATGCTGATAATCATATAGTGAAATATAGACAATTATTTCATCAATATATTGTTGACATGTATGCAAAAATAGAAAGTGAAAGACTCCTCTACATACGACTAAATCAAGTCAAATTGAGTTCTGAAGAGTACATCCATTTACGTGATGCAGTTGTAAATGATGGCAATCTCAGTGAATTGGGAAAAATGGCCATTTTACCATCCACATTTACAGGCAGCCCAAGACATATGCGTGAATATGCACAAGATGCAATGACGTATGTTCGTGCATATGGTCGTCCAAATTTTTCATCACATTTACATGCAACCCAGCATGGGATGAAGTAAATGAGCTTTTATTAACTGGACATTCACCATTAGATCATCATGATATTTCTGCACGTGTATTTAAACAAAAATTAAAATCTTTATTTGATTTTATTGTCAAACACCATGTATTTGGAGAGACGCGCTGTTGGATGTATTCCATTGGATGGCAAAAAAGAGGTTTACCACATGCGCACATTTTAATATGGATGATGGAAAAGATAACACCAAACAGAATTGATGAAATCATCTCTGCAGAAATACCTGACATTGAAATTGATAAAGACTTGCACGATATTGTCTCAAAAAATATGATTCATGGTCCATGTGGCTCACTAAATAATAATTCATCATGCATGTCAGACGGAAAGTGCACAAAGCGGTATCCTAAAGACTTACTTGCTGAAACTATTACAGGCAATGATGGATATCCACTCTATCGACGACGATCTATTGAAGATGGTGGAAAATCCATTAAACTAAAAGTACTCAACAATACTATTGATGTTGATAATCGTTTGGTAGTACCATATTCTCCATTACTACTAAAAAGTATAACGCACACATAAATGTCGAGTACTGCAATTCAGTGATAGCTATAAAATATATTTGCAAATATGTGAACAAAGGAAGTGATATGGCAGTGTTTGGAGTGAAAAATACAACTGAATCTAACGATGAAGTCACCCAATATCAACTGGGACGCTACATAAGTAGTAATGAGGCTGTATGGCGTATTTTATCATTTTCCATTCATGAGCGATATCCAACTGTTGTTCATTTAGCAGTGCATCTTGAAAATGGACAGCGTGTGTATTTTACATCAGAAAATTTACGTGCAAGAGCAAAGCCACCGCCGCCAACAACATTAACTGAATTTTTCACATTATGTAAAAATGATACCTTTGCAAGGACACTACTGTACTCTGAAGTACCAACTTATTTTACGTGGAATACATCAACAAGAAAATTTCAGCGTCGTAAACAAGGTAAAGCAGTACAAGGACACCATAATTTATATTCCATAGATGTATTGGGTCGTCTGTACACAGTACATCCAAATAACGCAGAATGCTTTTACCTAAGATTATTATTAATCAATGTTCGTGGACCAACATCTTTCCAAGAATTAAAAACAGTCAATAGCCATGTGTGTGCTACATTTCGTGAGGCTTGCCAGAAATTAAATCTCTTAGAAAACAATGCTCATTGGGATATTTCACTTGCTGATGCTTCTAATACAGCTCAACCACAGCAGATACGTACACTATTTTCCATCATGCTAGCTACATGTTTTCCGGCTAATTCAAAGGATCTTTGGGAAAAATATAAAGATTATATGAGTGAAGACATTTTACATTGCATTCGTAGAATTAATGTTAATCCCAACATTCAATTTACATCAAATATATACAATGAAGCATTGATTTTAATTGAGGATATATGTTTGACAATAGCTAAAAAATCACTGACAGAATTGGGAATGATTGCTCCAAATAAATCTGTTAATGACATTTTCGATCGTGATATACATCAAGAAACACACTTCGATGTTAATGAATTACAAACATTTGTTCGAATTAATCTGCCGAAATTGGTATTAGAACAACGAACAGCATATGACACAATTATTATAAATGCAAAGCTAACAAGAGTTGTGGTTTATATTTCTTGGATGCACCTGGAGGCACTGTCAAAACTTTTCTTATTTCAATTATTCTGGCAACTATAAGATCACAAAATAATATTGCACTTGCTATTGCATCATCTGGTATTGAAGCAACTCTTTTGGACGGTGGTCGAACAGCACATTCAGCATTGAAATTGCCATTATATATGCAGGTAATTGAAACTCCAACATGTAATATTAGCAAATCTTCTGGGATGGGAAAAGTACTAAGACCATGTCAGCTTATAATATGAGATGAATGCACCATGGCACACAAGAAATCTTTGGAAGCACTCAGTCGCACATTACAAGATTTGAAAGGAAATGAGAAGCTCTTTCGTGGTGCACTCATTTTGTTAGCTGGTGATTTTCGACAAACTCTACCAGTTATACCACGTTCAACACCTGCAGATGGATTGAATGCATGTCTCAAATCATCAGTGTTATGGCGGTATGTGGAGAAAATATCTTTAAATACCAATATGCGTGTTCAATTGCAACAAGATGAATCTTCTGAACGATTTGCAAAACAATTGTTAGATATTGAGAATGGTAAAATGGAAATTGAGATGAATCAACACACTGTATTACATTACCAGAAAACTTTTGTCACATTGTAAGATCCACTGATGTGAATTGATTGCCAAAGTTTTCCCAAATTTATCCCAGAATTATAAAAACAATCAATGGGTTAGTGAGCGCGCTATATTGGCAGCCAAAAACATTGATGTGAATTTAATAAACTGCTCAATTCAAAATAAAATACCTGAAGAAGAAATAATATATAAATCCGTAGATACTGTTGTCAATCAAGACGAATCAGTTCATTATCCAATAGAGTTTTTAAATTCATTGGACCTACCAGGAATGCCACCACATATTTTATCTTTGAAAATTGGTTCACCAATCATCCCTTATACGAAATATAAATCCACCGCGACTATGCAATGGGACTAGGCTATCAGTAAAAAAAATAATGAATAACATAATTGAGGCAACCATTTTAAATGGAAAACACAAAGGGGAACATGTACAACTACCACGCATTCCCATGATACCAACGGATACTCCATTTAAATTCAAACGTCTACCGTTTCCTGTACGACTAGTTCACGGGTTGGAAAACCATAAAATTTATTTGTTTTTGCACCAGATAGGAAAACTAAAAATGTTGTATATTTACAAGCACTGCTAAAATAAAGTTCACCATCAATCATCAAATATCATTCATTTCATGATGATATTTAATAAATACAAAATTATTGTTCAATTGAGAAATTTGTTCCCGTTATTGTTTAATATCACAAGTGAAGAAGCATGTTTATTCTACCATCAACTATGTATATTTATGCTATGCACATATGTTATATTCAAATGACATACACTCACTTCCAAAAGTTAAGCATGGAGAGGAAAATGCTAATTTCCGGAAGTCAATCAGAATTGAAGAGGATGCAATTCGCTGCAGATGTAGATGGAAGTATGCAGATATGTTAGGTAACAGCCAATCGGGCTTTCATGTCAAGAAATATGCAAAAAGGGCAGCCTTATAAGAAGCCAGCTTTATGAAGGGCTACAGAAGTTGATTGTAATTGCTGATAGTAGGTGTTTAAAACTTTCGTACAATTTCCAATCAAGAGGCGCACGATTAAAGTGGTGTGGGGAACATGCAATTTGAATGTGTCTGACTGGGGCAGTGTCATGTTTATGATGAGCCAAGATTTGTTCTGGAGCCAGATGACAAGTGTATAAGGAAGTGGCGTGAACGAGGAACACGCAATCAGCCCCAAAACATCACTGAACATCACACATTCCAAGGCAGAAGCATTATGGTGTACGCAGAGATTTCATTAGGAGACCGCACTGACCTGCACATTTTTAAACGGGGTTCTGTGACGGCTATCCCGTATCGAGATGAAGTCCTAGAATCAATTGTGAGATTGTGTGCTGCAGCAGTTGGCCCTACTTTTGTTTTAATTGACAATAATGAACGTCCCCATAGAGCTGACATCGTGGATGACTATCTGAAGAGAAGGGATTGCGCGAATGGCGTATCTTCACGTTTCCCACCTCCAGCCTCTCTTATTGAACTGGAAATTGCTCTACAAGAAGAATGGCGATTGCTTAATTTTGCGGTGGTTTTCCACCTAATTGAAAGCATGGTCAGAAGGTGACACCCTATACATACCAGACCCAGGTGATACCAGATGATGGGGGAATCACATAACTTATTAATGTCCTTTTTTTACTTTATGCTATTTTCACTTTATACATATATATATATAATTCTGTTTAAGTCTCCAGTATGTCATTATCTGAGATAGATAAGATAGATAGATAGATAGATAGATAGATAAGATAGATAGATAAGATAGATAAGATAAGATAGATAAGATAGATAGATAAGATAGATAAGATAGATAGATAAGATAGATAAGATAGATAGATAAGATAGATAAGATAGATAGATAAGATAGATAAGATAGATAGATAAGATAGATAGATAAGATAGATAGATAAGATAGATAGATAAGATAGATAGATAAGATAGATAGATAAGATAGATAGATAAGATAGATAGATTAGATAGATAAGATAGATAGATAAGATGGATAGATAAGATGGATAGATAATATAGATAGATAAGATGGATAGATAAGATGGATAGATAAGATGGATAGATAAGATGGATAGATAAGATGGATAGATAAGATGGATAGATAAGATGGATAGATAAGATAGATAAGATAGATAGATAAGATAGATAGATAAGCTAGATAGATAAGATAGATAGATAAGATAGATAGATAAGATAGATAGATAAGATAGATAGATAAGATAGATAGATAAGATAGATAGATAAGATAGATAGATAGATAGATTAGATAGATAGATTAGATAGATAAATTAGATAGATAGATTAGATAGATAGATTAGATAGATAGATTAGATAGATAGATTAGATAGATAGATTAGATAGATAGATTAGATAGATAGATTAGATAGATAAGATAGATAGATTAGATAGATAGATACCACCGGGAAAACTCAGCTTTATTTTTTTTGGCGGGGGAAGAGAGATGGATGCAGATATATCTATGGAGAGGATAAAAATGCCATACTCTTCAACAAATGTATGGAAAAGAAAATTAAGTGCTAAAAAGAGGGAGAGAGAAAGAAAAAAGGGACTCATCCATGGTGACCCCCGAGAAAATTTGGTATTAATTACATAACTATATATTTCATTTTTCTGTAGGCTTTCATCAAAATTATTGAAACAGAAAACTCGGTAAGTACTTATCTTTACAGCTGCAGTGACTCAAGTAACGCCCAACCCGCACGATCGTGCGGGTAACAAAATCCCCGGTCCTAGAAGCCACATTAATAGAGTATAACTAATATTCTTTCTATTTTACAATTATTTAAATATTGCCGCACGCATAAGTCCCGATACCAAGTCCCGATAGCCGAGTTGGCAGAGCGTTGGACTGAACTTCCTCGGGTCTCGGGTTCGAATCCCGGCCCCGGCAGATTTATCCAAAGACTGGAATTTTGTTCTCGTTTTTAATGTATTGTTTCTCTAGGTTCTAGATGAATCCAGATCATTCTTTAGAGTGCATACTGGGTATTTCTCGAATATTCCGAAGTGTATAAAAGCAGAGTTCATCGCCAGTAGGGCATGTTCTCAGTCCAGTGTTGTATCGAGCTCCCAGCGTTAGAATAAATCTAATTGTTTGTTTAATTGAACTGTGTACTTCTTTCGAACTCCGTGACAAGTTTGGTGGAGGCGCGGGGTACAATTACGTCAAACGTGGATAATAGCGACAACCTTCGCAGGAGCTTCCGGTTAAGAGGATTATCCCCCGAATTCGGACTGTTAAAAGAAAATAGTAGGAAGAGGACAAAAATGCCGACCGAGCAAGAAGCCAAGCCCGCTGTAGTAACACCTTCGTTACAGCAATGGAGGAGCCCATCGACCTTCCGAGGAGCGCCTGGGGAAGACCCTCTCAAATGGCTTAAAGAGTACGATCGAGTAGCCAACTTTAACAAGTGGGATGACATGATGTGCCTGGCTAACGTTTATTTCTTTCTTGACGGTACTGCGAGACAGTGGTATGTCAACAACGAAGACGCCTTAGATTCCTGGGAAGCGTTTAAAAATGGACTAAGTGGACTTTTCGGTGACCGTCAAAGATATACCAGAAGGGCAGAAGAACAACTAAAATGCCGAGCCCAGCGTTCAGGCGAGAGTACACAGTCCTACATACAAAGTGTATTAGGACTTTGCCAAGAGGTAAATCCTCTGATGAGAGAAGACGAAAAAAGTGTCACACCTAATGAAAGGTGTTGCTGAGGATATTTATCAGGCCCTGTTGACGAGAGAAATCAACGACACAGCAAGTTTTATCAAATGGTGCAACTATATCGAAGATATGAAGCATAAGAGAGTTGGTCGACCGAGATTTGAAAGGCTTCCAAACGTCGTACCGGTTGCATCCCTGACGGATGAGACTGATTTGGTCTCTCTTATTCGCACAATCGTACGAGAAGAAGTCCATCGACTAGTTAACCAGACGCAAGAATCTTTGGACTCCGATCCCCAATCCTTAGAAGAGATCGTTCAAGACGAAGTTGAAAGGGTTTTGGCCCCAGTGTCACCAAAACCTACAGAAACTAGACCACGACCAACATACGCCGCTGTAACCAGGAAATACAGAGCTCCTGTTCAGAAATTCCTACCTGAACCAAGAAAAACAGATGTGTGGAGAACGGCTGACAACAGACCTGTTGGTTTCCACTGCGGACGTCCTGGACATGTAATGCGCTACTGCCGAGAGAGAAAGGCTGTCTTTGACAACTCTCGAAACCGCCGACGGAACTTCGACGACGTTGGCACTGAAGAAGAAATACGCCGACCAAACTCTTCTCGCCGTTTTACGCCAAGTCCCACGAGAGGCCGATCCCCAATACGTCGTTACAGATCCCCGTCGCCATATCGCCGATCCAGTCAGTCGCCAGGCCGTAGGAACGAGGAAAACTAAACAGAGCGACCTTCCAAGGAGGTGAGGCCGCGTGTACTGGAAATCCTCCGTCGACCGCCAAGATGACTGGTAACCAACTAGACGTAATAATAGATAAGAAGCCGATACGTGCTCTAATAGATTCTGGGGCATCGTTTTCTGTCATATCCGATAAGTATCGCCGATTTTTAAAGAAAGTTCTGTTTGCTGATGCCAAGAGCGTTATGCTGAAAGTTGCGGATGGAAATTTTGTTCGGCCGATAGGGAAATGTGTTTTACGTGTCCGTATAAACAATCGAGAACTGCCTTTTGAATTTATTGTTTTATCCCATTGTAGCCATGACGTCATCCTAGGATGGGACTTTTTAGAGGCGTCTCAAGCCGTTATAGACTGTGGACAAAATGAACTTGTTCTAGAAGACATCTGTCGAGACTCCACAGCGCCTGACGCCTGGAATTTGTATGCCACCAGAGTCTATACACTTAAGCCGCATTCTTTAACTAGAATAACAGTATCAGGATATCAAATCCGAGGAGACATAAATGTAGTTCTAGACGGCAGCAAACATTTGCTCTTCGAGAAAAATATTGCTACACCGTCCATGGTATCCACATATCGTAACGGAAAAGTGATGTCTGGGTTACCAACCTGCAGTTCCGAAACCAAATCATCCCTAGAGGAATGTGCATAGGCCAAGCTGAACCACTAAATGAAGGGCATCTATGTGTTATTTCCGACACATCGGGTTGCTTGGATGACCAGCAAGAAACTTCGGAGTCACAGATGAATTGTTCGTTAATGATGTCACCCGAGTTAAGTGACGAACAGAGAAACAAGCTATCCGAACTACTCCGGAAATTTTCTGGGCTTTTCACGAAGACCGACAAGTCGACAGCCGCGAAGACGAATGTGAAACACAGGATTTTTACTGGTGATCATGCTCCAATCAACCAACGAGCCTACAGAGTCTCGCCGACTGAAAGACGCATCATTCATGAAGAGGTTCAGAAAATGCTTGATGAAGGTATCGTCCAACCCTCTGAAAGTCCTTGGTCATCACCCGTTGTGCTCGTAAGAAAAAGACGGTAGTTGGCGTTTTTGCGTCGATTATCGCAAGTTGAATAGCGTCACGAAAAAGACGTTTATCCTCTGCCTCGTATTGACGATACGCTCGACTGTCTGAAAGGTGCCAAGTTCTTTTCTTCCATGGATCTCCGATCTGGTTATTGGCAAATAGAAATAGACGAAGCGGATCGTGAAAAGACGGCATTTATTACCCCCGAAGGCTTATACGAGTTTAAAGTCATGCCGTTTGGTCTCTGTAATGCACCTGCGACCTTCGAGAGAATGATGGACAATTTGCTACGCAATTTTAAATGGACTATGTGTCTTTGTTACCTAGATGACATAATAGTGTTCTCAGAAACTTTTGAAGACCATCTTATACGATTAAGACTTGTTCTAAAATGTCTTCAGGAAGCTGGTCTTAAATTAAATTCAAAGAAGTGTCTTTTTGCTGCCCAAGAAGTAAAGATTCTAGGTCATCATGTATCTAGTAATGGCGTTCGTCCCGATCCCGACAAAATAAAAGCCGTAAGAAATTTTCCCACTCCAAAGAATATACATGACATACGAAGTTTTCTTGGCCTTTGTTCATACTTTAGAAGATTTATTAAAGGTTTCTGTTATCTCGCCGAACCTTTGCAGTCGTTGCTGAAAAGTGGCGTGGAGTTTCATTGGGGTCCTGAAGAGGTGGAAGCATTTAACAGTCTTAAGAAAGCACTTACTTCGGATCCAGTATTGGGGATGTACGACGAAAGAGCTTCTACAGAAATCCATACTGATGCAAGCGGGTACGGTATCGGAGCTGTCCTAGTACAAATTCAGAATAATGTCGAGAAAGTTATAGCATACGCTTCTAGAACTCTGACAAAAAGCCGAAAAGAATTATTCCACCACAGAAAGGGAATGTCTTGCCATAGTATGGGCTACCAACAAATTCCGGCCGTACATATTCGGAAAACACTTTACTGTTGTAACTGACCATCATTCCTTGTGCTGGCTCATGAATTTAAAAGATCCTTCAGGAAGGCTTGCCAGATGGGCCCTCCGACTTCAAGAGCATGATTTTGACGTAAAATATAAAACCGGTAAGAAGCATAGTGACGCCGACGCTCTTTCGAGAAATCCAGTGGAAGAGGAAACGAAAACACCAGACAAATTTTTAGCAGTCACGACGAGTATGAACCTTGCGATGGAACAGAAAAAAGATCAAGACCTTGCGAAATTAAAACTTTTGAGCAACTCATCCAAAAACGAAGAATTTAGATTCATCGACGGTATCCTTTGCAGGAAGAATTTTGATCCAGATGGAAAGTTGTGGTTACCAGTCATTCCTAAACATCTACGAGCAGACATACTAAGGCACTTTCATGACGCCCCCACCGCAGGACACCTTGGTTTCGCGAAAACTTATGACAGGATTCGCAAGAGATTTTACTGGCCGGGAATGTACCGAAATGTCGTTCGGTATGTTATGCATTGTCGGGAGTGCCAAAGGAGAAAATCCGTTCCTCAACGACCACCTGGACGTTTAGTTCCCATCCCTCCAGCTATAGCTCCTTTCCATCGCATTGGAATTGATCTCCTTGGGAGATTTCAAAGTCTGCTCATGGAAACAAATGGATAATAGTCTGCACGGATTACTCAACGCGATATGCAATAACAAAAGCCTTGCCGACAGCCGAAGTCGACGAAATAGCGAAGTTCTTACTTGAAGAAATTGTCCTCAGGCATGGAGCTCCTCGAGTAATTATCACAGATCGTGGAGCCGTCTTTCGATCCAGACTTGTTTCCTCTCTCGTCGACTTGTGTAACATTGATCATCGTTTCACAACGGCGTATCATCCCCAAACAAATGGACTGACGGAGCGCTTCAATAAGACCTTGGCCGACATGTTGTCAATGTATGTGGATGTAGAGCAGAAAAATTGGGATGAAATTCTACCATTTGTAACCTTCGCTTATAATACCGCTAAACAAGAGACCGCAGGTTTTACGCCGTTCTATTTACTTCATGGTCGTGAAGCGGAAACGACACTAGATACAATGCTACCATTCTGTCCTAACGATTTTGATGACAATAACATCACCAAGATAGCAGCCAGAGCCGAAGAATCACGACAGCTAGCCCGAGTGCACACTCTGAGAGCTCAAGACAAAGATCGTCGACGTTACGATTCCAAACACAAATGGTATCCTACGCTCCCGGAGATCTCGTATGGATTTATACTCCAGTGAGAAAAGTCGGTCTCTCCGAAAAACTCTTAAGAAGGTATTTCGGACCGTATCAGGTGCTACGCCGTTTATCAGCCGTGACTTACGCAGTACAAGATTTTGATCCTGCTTCACGAAAAAGAAAACTAAGAGAAGTTGTCCATGTATTGCGTATGAAACCGTACCATGATCCCGCCGAGCAAATCGAAACCGAGGATATTCCTCCCAAAGAATCATACAAAGGACCCATTACTCGTTCCAGAATAAAGACCCTTGAACAAAATGACAGCGGGGCGCTGTCTTCTTTTTCGAGGGGAGCAATGCCGCACGCATAAGTCCCGATACCAAGTCCCGATAGCCGAGTTGGCAGAGCGTTGGACTGAACTTCCTCGGGTCTCGGGTTCGAATCCCGGCCCCGGCAGATTTATCCAAAGACTGGAATTTTGTTCTCGTTTTTAATGTATTGTTTCTCTAGGTTCTAGATGAATCCAGATCATTCTTTAGAGTGCATACTGGGTATTTCTCGAATATTCCGAAGTGTATAAAAGCAGAGTTCATCGCCAGTTGGGCATGTTCTCAGTCCAGTGTTGTATCGAGCTCCCAGCGTTAGAATAAATCTAATTGTTTGTTTAATTGAACTGTGTACTTCTTTTGAACTCCGTGACAATATAAATACAAAAATTTGTGTAGAAGCAATTATAAAAAAAATGATTACCATTTTACAAAAGATAAAAAGAAGACGTGTTTTCATTGTATTTGAAAACCAAGTGAGATTTACCAGTTGAAAGTATAACATGGACTCTAATCACCGTCTGTTGATAAAACAGGATACTTTACGCCTTCTGCAAACACGCTCATTCGTCGGATTCGGGATTTTTTTTACATACGACTATTCCAGAAGCAAAAATGTCTAACCCGCACGATCGTGTGGGTTGGACCTTAAAGGTACAACAGAAAAATCAGCTAAAAGATTTCCAATCCGTGGCGCCTTTCTACTCCTCGCAAGTCTGTGCATTGATTGGTGGGCATCCAAACTTTAACAAGGATTCACGTGCGCTATTCCTCAAACAATTAAGAACCTAGAACAACATGATTATCGAAAATCATTCGCCTCTGTCTCTGCCTATTTTACCCAGTTAAAAATTTCTTGAGAGAGAAAGAACTGCTTTGATTAATGTGTTTAGTTTGAAGTAATATATTTTTTTTATAAACAAGTCAAAAAAGAAGAGATTAATTAATTTAATGGTTTATTAGCTTTTAAGAATTAGGAAACCAATGAAATCGACTCTTAGTATATTGTAGTAAAAGCATTGAATTGTGGTTTTGAAATTTCCTTGCTAAAACTATTTTTTTTATTGTTTTTGTAATCTGAATATAAATGAATATTTTTTTTTAACTTGAGAAAGATCATATTAGCAAGTTAATTCTGGTGCTGCAATGGGTACGCGGTAGCCTAGTGATCCCAGTATCGGATCGTGGCTGGCATGTCACGAGTTCGATTCCAGTATCACTAAAGACCCACCGTGTAAGGGAGCGATGCACGTTAAATCTGTCGATAGCTCAAACATCCTCCCGTTTGCGTGTTGGGGTAGTTAGGAGAAGGGTTACTACCTCAGGTGTCGTCCTTGTCACTTGACCATGGTTCAAAATGGTGAGGTCCGTCGCCAAAAGCCTTCGTGAACTGAACAGTGCGACGTTAATATTCACTCACTGGTGCTACAATTTGAGAGTTTTAAATTATTTGACCCGAGAATGGAGCAATGACGATTGTATACATCAAGCATAGAGTAAAAAAGTTGCGCTTTTAAGATCTTGGATATAAAAAATGGGTTTCTTTTATAAACTTTTCTTACTAATACTTATTTATTTTGATAACATGAAGGTATATTGTATACAAGTTACTCGAAAAACATAACTGATCGTACGTTTTTATAGATATCAATAAATTTTGGCCACCGTCAAAGTTTCCTGACTGGGAGACCTAAACACATATTGATTTGAATCCTTTATTACTGACAAAATATTTCCTAACAGTCCTAAGGAAGTTTTTGAATAGGGGCTGTAAGGTTGATCATAGTCCTCTTGCCATAAAGCATCCTTGCCTTCCCCCTACATACAATAAAATATCTTTTCCTTAAGCAGTATGGAATTGGGCTATTATACTTATGTCAGCACGCGATTTTAACGTCAAACAATTGGTATTACACCACTCGATAGCTAGGTAACTTCGGGTTAACATCTAACAATGGGCCCAATGCCTGGTCGGTGTTACGCATTTGTTTCATGGCTAACCATACTTGAAGGAGTGAGTTAATATTAACGTCGCACTGTTCAGCTACACGAGGGCCTTTGACGATGGATCTCGTCTTTTTAAACTGTGGTCAAGTGACGAGGACGTCACCTGAGCTGGCACACCCCTCTCTTAATTACCACACCATTGGGAGGACGTTTGAGTTCTCGACAGATTAAACGAACATCAGCCCCACTATACGGCAGGTCTTTAGTGGTACTGGGATCGAACTCATGACATGCCTGACATGATCCGATACCTTGACCACTGGTCTACCGCAGCCCTTCATATTTTAAGGAACTCTATTATAAATCAACATTCCGAATTATACCTTTGTGACTTATAGGCCAACATTTAAAAAAACATTATCACCGTTCATAAATAAATTCGTTATGCAAACTGATACGCTGTTTAATCCGGTGTTTACAAGAATTCCTCTTAATTTTTTGTTTTTAAATATTTTTTATTTATTTTTTTGTTTTATTTCAGACAGGCCTGAAAATATTCTAATCATCTCGAAATTTGAGAATAAGTTTTGTTTTTCTCCAAATTAAATAGCCAATGGTCTCTACTTTCCAAGCAGGATGAGAATGCTCGCCATGACTGAAAATCCTCCTACTTCTTCATGACGAGTATTCTCGTCAATCATAGATAAAAGATACTCTCAATATAATTTTTTTTTCAAGAAATTACTGTTGAGAAATGAATTATGTCCTGCAAAACCATTAAGATGACAATTGATAATTAGTAATCAATAGAATCAGAAACGGGAAATGGAAAAAAATGATCTTAAATAAAACAAGTATATATATATATATATATATATATATATATATATATATATATATATATATATATATATATATAAAATATATAAAAAAAATTTTAAGTCAATTCCTACTTAGATCAACAAAGAAAAAAAAAATTAGCTACTTTTTATTAAATAGTTACAATTAATATACATATGTATATACATAGGATAAAATAACATTAAGTGGTAATTTTTTTATTAATTATCATTCAAGTATCGTATTGTCATCCAAAATAATCGTGTATATAAAATTTCAGTTCAACTGAATGTTTTAAAACGTGAGAAAAAATACCTTTAAAAGTTTTAACCCAAGTCACTAAAAATGAAACCAACGTGGCTGTATCTGTAATTCTTTAAATAATTAGTTTGAGTCAATTAATTTTGATTAACTGTAATTAAGTTATTGCATTTTTACCCAAAACAATAGTGTATAGAAAATTGCAGCTCAAGCAAGTGCTTTAAAATGTGAGAAAAAAACTTTTTCATGTTTTGACACAAGTCGCCAAAAATGATGAAAACATGGCTGTATTTGTAATTCTTTGAATAATTAGTTATAAACAATTAATTTTTTAATTATGATTCAATTACTGTATTGTCGTCCAAAATAATCATGAATATAAAATTTAAGCTCAATGGAGCTCTTTAAAATGTATTTTATTGACGATTGAAAATTCCACGAAGATAAATAAATATATAGAGAGTGTGATCTAATAGTAGGAATTGAATAATAAACATGTACTCACACACACGTTTCTACAGAAATAGCATCAATTTTTTTTAGATAACCTTTAATATTATTTTCTTTTCAATATCCCTGATGTAATTTCAAAAGACTTCATTAATAAATTCTTATCAACGAAATATTCAGAAACAAGTAAATAAAAACTTCGGTTAACAAAATATTAAATAATTAATACATTTAGAATGTATTTCTTAATCGTTTTATTATATGTTTGTTTGATTATATGATTTTTTACTACGTCGTACTTTGAAGAAAACAAAAGCTATTCTACAATAGATCTCGTAGTGTTGAGACGGTCTGGTGACGAGGACGACACCGCAGATGGTACTCTCATCTCAGTGTTTCCCCACCATGCCAATGGAAGGACTTTGAGCCATGATAAAAATAACATGTATGATACACTCTTTATGGTTGAACTTTCAGTGCACTATGACTCGAGCACACGACTCGATAATGTCAATAGCGATTTCGTGATAAGGACAAGTGATCCACATTAAATTTGTCGAGGATCAAGATCATTATATAACTATGGAGTACATAAAACTGAATCCTAAAACTTAATCCGGGTATTCGAAGAAATTAACCTTCTTTTTCACAATTATCTTTATGCATTAATAGGCAGCAGCATCTAATCTTCTATATGCATCACTTACATAATTTAACACGGTTGCGGTAAGCTATTGCAACCCGTAACCAGGCACCATAAATATGAACTTGTGGCCAGCTTTGTATGACCGCAATAGACTGGTGTGAAGGTAACGGTCTCATGGTCAGCATCTCATGAGTTCGAGCCTTGTAACACTGAAGTCACGACATGGAAAGGTTTCGATACGCGCTAAAAATATAGAGGCTCAGACGCTCTCTCACTATTGTGGTGTGGAAGTTTGTGTCGTCCTCGTCACTGGACCTTGGCTCAAAATTATGAAGCCCTCGAATAATTGAAAAATGAAGTCTCTTTTTTAGTCACTTACTCATACAGCCTGCTTTGCTGAGTCACGAGTTTGAAGCCTGATCTATGGAAGACACACCAAGTAGAGGCTCCCATACACATTGAATCTCTGGTCCTTCAAAGTTTGCGTAGTGTGGATGTTAAGACAGTGTGGAGCTAACTCAGATGGTTTTTTCCATCTAACTGAGATTCAAAATTATGAGTTTCGTTAGTAATAACCCTCGTTATACTTCGATTGAGTGTTTAAAAACATCGAGCTGTAAAGGAACGCGATTGATATTGGCGATAAACGTCATCATTTTGAGTTTTATTCAAGTGATGAGGACGACATCTAAGTGGACACCTCTCTCTAAGCCACATGCCAACGGGAATAGTTTCAGGCACGACAGATTTAACCTTTTCACGACTATGTACTGATCAACGGAAAACATTGTAGAAACAGTTTTGTCACATATGCATTCTCCCCAAATGTCACCAACAGCCAAATGAGGCAATGGTGCATCACGTTTCGTACTTGAGGAGGACTAAATGTCCTAACGGAAAGTTGCCTTGAACGGCTCTCCGCCCGATAAGGTGGCTAGAGACTGGTGAATATATGACACACCCGTCGCGAAAGGGTTAACATTTATCAGCCCTTAGTCATGGCGAGTCTTCTGTGGCACAACAGTTTGAACACAGAACACACTGTCCATGAGCTCGCTTTCCTTCAGCAGGCTCCACCTCTTTAAAAACTTCTTTAAGTTGCTTCTTTTGCTAAAGCGTTTGTGTATATTAATATACAATAAATTCAACTGTCAATAAACAAGTAATCGATCGAGCCGATCAACAAAGTGAAGATTATTCCTTTTATCAAAAAGCAATGAAATGAAGTGCGAGAATTTCGAATTATATAAGAAGGGTGGCTGTAGGCCCTTTTTGTCGTTCTTTCCTCAGGTAGTACGCAAAGTGGAAGTTTGCCTTCTCCGTTATTGATAGCCGTTAGCCGCACTTTGTCACAACCAATTTCTCAAGTATTTTTACCTTAATCTTCTCTATTCGCAACAATGGTTTACATAATGAGAGCTACGAGATGCGTCCTATCCAGCCAATTGGGAAAAGCTAAACCGAGATGGATTGCTTGCCATGATCGTACTTTTTGTATCAGTTGCAGGAGCCCGAAGAAAGCTTCGTCTCAGCTTCAATTTCTGCAGGCTGTTGAAGTTCCGGAGAAGGAGGATTCGAAGCAGGTCTGTTCGAACAAAATGGCCCAGTATGAGTCAAATATATGGAAGCTTCTGAACGCCACACTTGTGATGCAGTTCCTGCTTATTTCACCAGCGGCTAAAGAGTCGAAAATCATACCACTAAGAACTAGGTATGTATCTGTGGAGTATACAATGCACAAGAAAGTTGAGGTCACGAGCAGACCCTTGTCGCCCGTGAAGACTGAAACGAGCATATTAGAGACGCTCCAACTGACTGTTGGGAGCTTCAAGAAAGGGGTTCGGTCGTTACCCGGCAGAGAAGCATGCACCATGTGTCAAGAGGTGATAAGAAAGAAGCGGTTCTTTGATGAACGAAGATTTGGACTATTGAGAAATTGTGATCACGTTGTCTGCTATGGATGTGTCAGAAAGCTCTGTGAATCTCCTGGAGACGGTGTTAATCTCTCCCAGAAATTCGGAGTAGCATTGGGGCCTGTGCATTGCCCTGCATGTGACGTTGTATCCGACCAAGTTGCGGCTAGCTCCTACTGGATCGCAGGTGCGGAGAAGATTGAATTTTTTAAGTCCTTCAACAAAAACTTCAGCTCCGACAAAATGAAAAAGCAATTCACTCGATATTTCAAGAATCTAAATGAAGACAAAGCTTCTATACTAGCAAACGACTTGATCTAACTGCGATTTTATATTCTAAACGAGTATCGAGCAGTTTCTTTGCTCTAACGTAAGAGAAACATCAGTCTAACTTTTTATATGTTCTTCTTTTAACAAAGCAGGGCAAATAGCCACCAAGCTACACCTGAGAAAGAATTGCCTTCCACTCATTCTAATTTTTAGAAGCTACTGACTTTTGGTGACCCTATTCGGCCGACTTCAGAGATTTTAGAAGTTTTAAAGTTGTCAAGTCGGTAAATGTATTTTATTAGCTAATGAAATTTTATTTATGCACCAACCTTTAGTAACTCTTTGTAAACCGACTTGGTTTAAGATGGCGAATATATTATGAAAAATTTTTCCATTTCAAAAGACCTAGGTTTTTTTTATAAATATTAATGTTGTTAAAATTAAGCTCTCGAGCTAATTTGTTAAATATTTTATATTTTGTTGTTGTTTTTAAGATTTAAATTTCGTAAATCAAGATTTTGTAACTATAGCTGATCTATTTCAGATTAACTAATCTAATTACAATCTTTTATAGGCCGAAATTAATACAAATCGGCAATATTTTACCTTAAGAAAACTGCATATTTCCTTAAGTGAAACTACTTTGCATGTGCAAATGTAAATTGATACATAGATAAGCATTTACATTTTAATTTTAAAATATAATGCCTATATACACATTTTGAGAATCTTTAATTCATTGTCCTCTTAACTTGAATAATACGCAAATGCAATATTCCTGCAAAAATAAACAAATGCAATTATTCTTACGATTATAAATTGGATATTATGAAATTGTTTTTGAAATTCACTCTTCTTTGCTAAGAGGATCACGTATGTAAGAACACTCCTTTTAATAAATATTGTAATTTTATTTGTATTGTGTTTCTTTGACGTTTTCAGTGATATTACTTAAAGTTGACATGCTATTTACGAACTCCGGATTTCTATTTAGGACGGATGTTCCCCAACTTGTCTCGTAGACTCTTTCGGTTTGGAGTAGACATCTGCTTACGTAATGAGTTATTGCAAATTAACTTGGATGTGTTTATGACAGCTGGTACAAATCTACTTGCTTTAAATGCCATAAGTTTCTAACTATAGTGGTGTATAGAATTGAAAACTTAAAACCTATGATAATTTAAATGATACATCAAATAACTGATTAAAAAATATTTCGACATTTGTTTCAATCTCGCCGGGTTTAACCCTAAAGTTACTCCGTAGTGTCCAGCTGACAACTGCGCTGGAACTTACTAGGAAATCAATTATAAGATTTCTCCAATACTCCATAATTGGAGGTAAATAGCGGTTTGTCTCTTTAAAGTCAAAATTGCTGACATCAGTTTCTAATTTTTACTCGGTTACTTCCTTTTCCGATCAGTTCCTCTTGTAATATGACCTTGTTTTTTCAATGTGACCATACGAATTCATTGCCTTCTGTGGTAATTATCGAGTAAATGCATTCTCAAACCTAGTTTCAAAACCTGAATAAAAGGAATTAAAATGTTGAACGCAAGTTAAAACATTTTCCTGGCAGATTCTGTCACCAATTAAGAATTTAAGGAAACTCGTTACGTCCAATATTATACTCCTTTAGCTTAATTATGGTAAGAAATGCTAAAAAGATGGTCCTTGTTTTAAAATTTTTAGTGTTGCATAACTGCAAATTAGTAAACAAATGAGTAAAATCTAGTTTCTATTTTATTAAACTTTTAAAATTAAAATCGCAATCTGGTTTAATGAAAGCTGTCGTAAACTCCCGTTTACAACTCATGAAGCTACAAAGTACTTTCTTGCTGTCGTGGATCCCTTGCAAGGCGTCATAGACCTCTAGAGGTCTATATAGACCACTTTGGGAATCACTGGTTTGGGAAATCTTTATATCCATTGGGACTTATCACTTTTTCATGAACATGAGGGAAAAAGCAATGGGATCTTTCTTTACTTGGGAGTAGAGGGGTCGCGAAGTGTTCAGCCTTATTTCTATTGTGTAGTGAGTGCCACAAACAGACTTAATTATTAAACTTGCTCTTAGTATTGTTAAAGTATCAAATGCATTGTGAAGTTCTGATAAATTTATAAGTTTATTATATCAGTATAAATGTATTTTAATTATTATGTCGGGATGCATTTTGTTTGCTTTCAGTAAATTAACTTTAATCTTCGCATTTTTTAATTGGTTCGCACGCTCCTAGAGTTATCATACACCCCAGGGGCACATCCTACAATTTGAGAAACGCTACATGAAACCTATTTAGACTTACTCATCACGTTAAATTATATTTTAAGATGCATTAAAACGTAATTAATCTCATAATACTACACGAGAAGTAAAAAAAAACGATAATTCATAGAATAACGTCATTTCGCAGAATAACGCCTCCGTAAGTAAGACGTATAATGCTAAGTTTTATAAGCTTGAATTATTTTTAATTGTTTTTACAGTTTTTGTTTATTTTATTGACTAGGTACATTTTGTTCATGGATCACAATAATTTTATAATTTTATTTTACACTTAAACCCCCGGACCACTAATATTGTTTTTTTAAATTATGAATTTACTGGTCCGTGAGGTCAAAACGTTTGGCGACCACTCATCTCTAATGTGTTTACTTATAAATCCATTTCATAGAAAGATGCTCGTTTTTTCCATAAAACTTGAGACTTTAGCTAGCGAACTGATGCTTTGATTATAGTATTTGTCACTCGGTGATGGGTGTGGAAGGCACAACCAATTTGACTTGGATCATTGGATTTTATACTTGCAACATACTTTTGCAATAATCTATAATTATAAATATAACCTCTCTATATATAAGTTGTGCACAAGTTTCTTACTATCGGAATGGAGGAAAATGTCGATGCAAAAGCGGAATTTCGACAAAGATGACAGTTGAGGCATATAATGAACCAATGAATTTTTACCCAAGCACCCTTTTATTCTTTCTGCCAGCGATACAAAAAACATGTTACAGATGGATTGATTGAATATTAATGTCGCACTGTTCAGCTATACGAAGGCTTTTGGCAACGGACCACGTAATTTTGAACCATGATCAAGTGACGTGGACGACACCTGAGCTGGCACCCCCTCTCCTAACTACCAAACCACGCGAACTACAGGACGTTTCAGCTCTGGACAGATTTAACGTGCATCACTGCCCTACACGGCGGGTCTTTAGTGGTACTGGGCTCGAGCTCGTGACAAGGCAAGCCACGATCCGATACCTATACTACTCGGCTACCGCGGCCACATGTTACAGATGGAAGAAGCAAAGGATATTTTCAATCTCATTCAAAAGCACCGGAAAAGTGGTATACGAAGTCGCCCAGCCGGTGTAGTGGTTAGTGATGCTGACTGCAGTGCCGTAGGCTCTGGGTTCGAATTCCGGATAAGACATGGACGTTTGTGTTGTAATCCTTCTTTCTATAGTGTGCTTCACGCTTACTTCTGTGTAATCCCCCGTGTGATACTTTGTGTTGCATGGGGTTATAAATGGTCTCAATAAAAGAAAATACATTTTTGAAATATTTTTACACATTCGTGGAAATATTAGTCATGCCTTCTCATTCAGTTTGAAAGATGTTATGAATTGTTCTTTTCAAATCATTATTTATTTGTGATAAAGTATTTGTGAATATTGGTGAGTCATAATGATTATCAAGTTTCCTTCACTTTAAAAATTCAATTATCCCTTAGGATGAACTGAACCCTTGTCTTAAACATATCCAATAACTGAACTATACGCTAGCCAGTTATAGATATGTATTTTTCAGAGATGTAAATATAAAACACGAGTTTGGATTCCATTGGACCCTTTTGTTCTGAGGGGAAAAATATCAAAATCGATACAATCAAGACGCTATTGCATAAAATATTTGACACAATCCTTAATTTTAATGAACATATCCCAAAAATCCACTCGAGATTTGGTGATAGTTTAACTTAAATTGTCTTAACGTTGCAATGCGAAGCAAACAATGGTGTGTTAAGGATGGGTCTCATAATTTGGATCGATGGCGAAGTAAAGAATGCAATACTTGAATGGTATCCCATTTTCTAAATTTTTACACCACGTCTTTCCGACTCGACAGTTTGAACATGCTTCGACCTCTCTATATAGTGGATTTAGGATACCTCCTTATAGAAACTTCACTAACAGCAAGATCCTGTCCACTTGTCGTAGAGGGGAATGCCAGCTCAGGTGTCCTCATCGTCACTTGACTATGGCTCAAAAGTTACGAGTTTCATCACCAAAAGCCCTCGTTTACCTGAACAGTGCAAGGTTAATATTCACTCACTCACCTGACTACTTGTCTACACACATTTTTACTGTTTGGCGGAGATATCAGAATTGTACCAAAACATTGTTTAAAAGTTCATCCGCTCTTCGCCAACTGTCATAAAAATTTATATTTTAACTGATTTATGCAAGAAATTCCGACAGGAAATTCACATGCTTTGGACATATTCGACTGTGTGGACATATTGTGAACTGTTATTATATCTTGAATGATAGATTTCCAATACCCGCGAAATCCGAAACGTCAGGGTCCCTAACAGGACGGGGCTGTATCCATCCGCGCTCTGAATACCACCCAAGTAGAGAGGCTGATGCACGTTCAATCTGTCATGGCTCAAAATCCTAACGCTAGTGGGGCGTGGAAGCTGAAGAACAAGGCACCATCTGAGGTGTTGTCATTGTCATTCGAACATAGCTCTAGATTACGAGGTGTGTCACCAGTACTCTCGTTAGCACTCACTGACTGTCATCTCTTTCTCCTGTATGAAAATGAACTTAAAAAACATAAAATTAGATTATATTATGTTATTTACATATATACCTGTTTAGCAATCAAAGTTTTAAAGATGCAGAATTCTACCTAAAAAAATTATTTAATTATGACTTTGATCGTATTTTACTGCTAAAAATGTTAGCCTTATAAAACAAACAAAATTGTTTTAAGCAAATAAATAGCACTTATTAAAAATCTTGTTGAAAGTTTGGAATTGGCCACTGGTTGACGCGATTTAAAGAAATAGCAAATTCGGCCCATTTTTGCGTGTTGTCCTTCAAAATAGCAACAACTCTAATAGAAATCTCCTTCAGCGTGAAATTGGATGGCGGAAAAGAGAAATAATCACAAACAAAGAATATAAAAAAAATTAAGCCCATTCCTACTTAGATCAAATAGAAATTATATTTCAGCTACTTATTAAACGGTTGCAATTAATATAAATATGTATGTACAGAGGACAGAATCACAATATTAAATGGTAATTAATTTTTATTAATTATCATTAAAGTATCGTATTGTCATCCAAAACAATTGCGTTTATAAAATTTCAGTCCAACTGAATGCTTTAAAACGTGAGAAAAAAACCTTTCAAGTTTTGACACAAGTCGCCAAAAATGAGGCCAACGTGGATGTATCTGTAATTCTTTAAATAATTAGTTTTAACCAATTAACTTTTATTAATTATAATTGAATTATTGTATTGTCATCTCCAAAATAATCATGTATATAAAATTTCAGCTCAATGGAGCGCTTTCAAATGTATTTTATTAACGATGGAACATCCCATCAAGATAAATAAATATATAGAGAGTTAATAATAGGAATTGAAAAAGCATTTAAAAATTTTTTTTAAACTGAAAATTAATGCAAAAAATATACTTTTTAAATCTTTGTATTTTTAGTGAAAAATTTATTAAAAAGTAATTAAAAATTAAATGAAAAAATTAGTTAATTTAAATTAATTAATTCAAAATTAAAACTGAAAAATAAAATACACTATTTTTAAAACCATAATTTACTGCTACCAATCTGCTTGAAAAATAGTTTTCTTTTTTTAGGAATTTAAATTAGAAAAAATCCATAGAAATTTGTAAAAAAATGTAGAACATTGTAGAAATTGAGATTTTAAAAATATATTTGTGTGTGTGTGTGTGTGTGAAGTTAATCACATGTTAAAATCATTTGTTTTTTAAACAAAGTTAATTAATACAGTCAATAGAGCAACGTCATGAAATTCCAGTTTGGAGGAAAACCGATTTTCGACGCCAATTTTTGTCATTGTTGTTAACAGTAACAGAGTAACAACAATGCAGGCACATTTAAGTTGGCGGCTAAAGCCTGTTTTTTAGGGTGGACTCCCCTTACAACTTAGGGGTATGAAAAACAGTTTACGTCCTATTCTCAGACATACTCATAGTACGCACAAATTTTAATAAGAATCGGTCTAGCCGTTTCGGTGTAGTTCGGCTACAAACACTGTGACAAGGGAATTTTATATATTAGATGTATGCTTTATATACAGACATACTTCTTTTTAACGAAGTCACTAAATTCTGAAAATAGTTCGCTATATTTAAATTTCGTTATAAAGAGGTTCATTTTTCAACATACTTTATAAACCACATTAAACAAATTTTAAATTCATAAACACTGAATACTAAAAAAATGTAATAATTACATTTTTTTATAAAAGGGTGTGCATAGTTATTATTCTCACACCTTTTTGTAAAAATAATATTGATTTATTTTAAAACATCTTACTCATCAAAAAGAAAAAAAATGGCAAGGAAAACAAGAAAAAAGAATGTCGAGGAAAACACTGTTTTTTTAACATTAAAAAAATAATTTTACATTAAAATTAATGAATTTTAAAAACATTTTCCAATTTAAAACGTGCAAGTAAATTTAAAAACATGCATTATTTTATATCTAGAGCTCCACTGAGGGTGAAAAGGTATATCGAAGATGTTTCTAATGAACTGTACAGTGGAGTTAACGGTTTTACTTCTCGAATGAAATTCCCAGAATTCTACTGCTCTCGGTGAGTTAGGCTCCTAATAAAGCATGCTCAAGATTTATGACCAACATAAAATGTGTTAAGTGAGAATAACTTGAAATGTCCAGATATACCTTAAAAACAGATAGGAAAAAAATTGAATCACAAGAAAAAAGTTCGATATATAGAAAATGCACTTCATTATAGGGTGGTTATTTTATGAAGAAAATCGTGAAATGTTTTTGGTTCCAGAAAAAAAGTTCGCTATATAGAGATTTGACCGTATATATATACTAATTTAAAATCAGTGGTGAAAAACCCCATGAGGGCCAAGGCCTATTGTATCCATCTCAGTATACGTGGCCATTGGGCGCTGAGGTGTATGAGCAGATGTCCCGATCAGGCGTTTAATATGAAGCGAAACTGCGAGTATTTAGTCCTCGAGCAAGCTAGGTACTCATTTATTGACCCACTGAAGGGATGAAAGGTCGAATATATATATATATAAGAAAAACCATAAAATTCTATGTATAACGTGCACCTATACTTTCAACATATAACTTTTTATATTTGGGTATATTCACCGTATAACGCGCACCGCTTTTATTTACGAAGGAACCTAAAATCTGCGTGTGCAATGCTCTTATGATTTAAAGTCATTTATTCGAAGTATAATTCAAAGCTTTAGGAAAAAAGTTAGTATACTTCTGGGATTACAATTCTTTAAAATTTTAAGGAATGCCATCTCTTCTAAACAAACAGTATTTTGATACATGTAGAAGTCCTTAGTTTTTTCTGTTCTTATTTTTTCATTTTTTATTCTTAAATTCATTGTTTTAATACCCGGCATATATAAAACGCTTATCCGTAAATTTTTATCTCAAACTTGTGTTAAAAGTGTGGGTTAAACGCTTTATTTTACGGTATATAAGATGAATTTCAACAAATTCAAACCATTTACTGTTTTTAGCAGCAAAGCTGTTTTACAAAATGTTAAAGCGAAGTTTTGAAAGTCTGAAGGATTTTCAAAACTATATCTACAACTAAAACTGTTATAAGCGATGCTTCGTCTCTAAATAAATACGTATCGCGGAAAATAATAATTTCACTTTTCGCTAATTTCTATTGGATTAAAAATCTGAACCTCTAAGCCTTCTGATATCCTTCTCTAATCCAATCAACGTCCGTGTTCAAAATGACAGATCTTCGTTATAAACGTAAAAGGATTGCAATAACTTTTGAGACGTATTATCTAGTTACTAGTTGCATGGCTCAGCGTTGCACGGGTTTTCTCTACTTTTATAAAAATTTTCCCTTTCCTTCTCACAAAAAATCAGAACTTCCATTATTCTTTTTCAAAATGGCTTTGACATTTTGTTTCTTTCCTCTCTGCTTAGCTCGGCATTGCACGGGCTTTTATCGAGTGTTTAACTTAATTTCCATGTTAATTTCCTCTTTCCTTTACGACGCCAGCACTCTTGTGTGGGTGTGTACGCGTACGATGCAAGTGATTGCTATAATGATGTCATTAAAATTACGTTTTTCGAAATTTTTTGACTTCTTTTCTCTGTTAGACAGGCTTCTTTCCCTTTCATTTACTCCCTGCGTTGCATGAACATTTTTGAATGCATATCATATTGTCATGGAAATTCTCCTACTTCTCTAGCAGTCAGCTCTTTCTGTTGTGTGTGTGTAGGATTTTTATATTAACGTCATTACAATTCCCTTTTTCGAAAAATTTCTTCCACATGTTCCCATTTCCAGACACGTTTCTTTTTATCTCTCTGCAGTCCGGCGTTACAGTGGCTTTTTCAGTATAGAACTATCCCCCCATTATTTATAAATGATGAATGAAAAATCTCACAGATATCTATTGAAACGATTTTTTTTTGATCAATTGAATGTTTGATTAAACATATGTAAGTGTAAAAAAATCTATATAAGTCTATATATATGTCTACATTCAATAAAACAACATTAAAAAACAAAAGCATACTGTCTGATAAAAATATTTCAGTTTTTTATTATAATTTTTGTTTTTCATTGCACTGTGTTTAGTAAATCATTTAAACATGTATCTGAAGAAAAAAGTATATTATACAAAACTAACATATTCATTGTTTAAGGGGTGTTGGAAAGCTAAAATCTTATTTTTTTGACAATTTGTGATTTTTACATTTTTAAATTGTATAGATTTTAACCTTTTAAAAATACCTTACTTTAACCTCTAGGGTATTTAGAAGCCCTTAAAACGTATTTTTAAATAATCGTTGAATTTGGGCCACGCCCATTTTAATGGTGAAAATTGTAAACAAATTACTTTGTTTTTGCTTAAAAGTGTAACGACTGATATAAACCAAAACATGTATCTTTTATTTTAAATTGAGCCTTTTATTTTTTTATTTCCAAGCCAATTAGAAGTCTCATTGTATACATTAAAATCAATTTATCTCAAAATGTAAATTTTAATGTGTGATGTACCTTTTCTAAGAAACTACTGTTCACAGGTATGTAAATTTTTTATGAATTATTTATAATGATGTCTAATATATACTAAAATGAGTTTTTTGTAAAAAACTCAAAACTTTAATTTTTACAAATTTTTTAAGTAAAAAATGTGTCAAATTTCGCAATGTTTGATAAAATATTTCATAATTTATTAAAAAATTCAAAATTAGCTAAAAGCTCATTTTAGTATAATGAGAGAGGTGTACTTTAATAGTATGAAAAATTTCAAGTATGTACATAACACAGATTTTGAGAAAAGGTACATCGTAAACAGCCAATTTAACATTGTTAGTAGAGAGAGAGAGAGAGGTTTCCAACTCCCCTTAAACTATAATTATTTTCTTAGAGCTTAAAATAATAAAAGGGATTTGGTATTTTCATTTGCTCAATCAATCGTTACATAAAAATAATTTCCATCTTAGGTTTTGAAATAAAAAAAATTATTAAAAATGTTCATTGAGCAATTAGTTGTGGCATACCATTTGCTTAAAAAATGGCTGTAAAATAAAAAAATCTCGTTTATTGATAAAGACTTATTAAGTATTTAAAAAAAAACTTGTAAAATAATTAAATCAATATATATATATATATATATATATATATATATATATATATATATATATATATATATTAATTTTATTATATTAAGTATAAAATATTTTTCTATAAATAATTATAATAATATATTTTATATATTATATAGTTGGTAAAATGCCTATTCTTCGCTTGGGTTAAGTTTCAAAAATATGAAATTCCCCTTTTATAGCAATTATAATTTTTTATAGAGAGGGTAAAACCCTGTTTAAAGTAGTATAACCAAAATTTTAAAATACTTTTTTTATATATAATTAATGTTAAAATTATAAATATTTTTAAAAAAGTACAATTTGTGTACAATTGTGTACTTTTGGGCTCAATTTGAATTATAATTTAACAAAAACAAATGTTTTTGAATGTAAGAATTAGCATGCTATAAAATAAACAGAAATAACTAAATGCAAAAAGAAAAAAAAGAATATATAAGAAAAGTAATAGCAGTAGTAAGTTTCTGCTATTGAACTATTGACGAAATACCCTGAAATAGATAAACCGAAAGAAAAAATTAGTGATGATAAACTGATTAACAAAAAAATATCTATACATATAAATAAAAATGAAGTGTCTGTTTGTAATTTGAAATTAACAGCTTTTTACAAAATGCATTCAAAAGTATATACGGTACTTATATGAAAAAATCAATTTTAAAATTTTTTGTCTGTCTGTCTTTCTGTCAGTCTGTTTGTTCCGGCTAATCTCTGAAACGTCTGGACCAATTTTGACGAAACTTTCACTGGTAGATAACTAATGTTATAAGAAAAAACTCAGACTACTTTTATTATAGAAAAAAATTAGGGTTCCACGAAAATAAAATTAAAACCAATGAAATGGTGAACAATATCCGTTTCTAATAGGTATTGTTTTTTTCAATAGGTATTATTTTTCTTCATTAGGGATTGTTTTATTTTGCGAACCTTCTGTCTCACCGTTTCTAGCAGTTACATCAAACTTTTTGTTTGATAAGGTTACTGAGACTCGCGATATTTCCCGTTCATGTCCGATCCTAATGATTTTAACAGTCTTCACTTACCCCTTGCTTGCGGCTTCGTTTCACTTTATCCAGTCCTCTTCCTGTCGACAGTGTCAAAGGTCACGAGTCCCTCCCCCCTGCTTGCAGATTCGTTTCACCCTACTGTTCCTAAGACATGTTTTGAACTGCTGCATCATTCCAATGATTTTATTCTCTCTCAAAAACACTGAGCAACATAAATTTTTCTATAACTTAGACGGCATTTAAACTTAAATCAGGAAGTTTTGGGGTTTACGTCATTTGATTTCTCACAAGGCTCCACATTTCAATAGAGTTAAGCCAATTTCATACTTCTATTGTTTATTTCATTGCCAAACACTGCACAAAGCAGTCACAATAAATGTTTGTCTTGCAAGAGTGATTGTACAAGTTTGAGTGTGCGGTGAGGGTGGCGAACGCAGAGTCAACTGGTTGTTTTATTTAGTTAAGTACGTAGATAGTTGGTTCTAAAATAAATATTTTTAATTAAGTTTTAGTGAAAAAGTGCGCTTACACCCTTAAATTAAATAAGTTTATTCAGAACTGTAAATAACTTCATTTAACCTGCGCAATATCTATACATATAAATAAAGGGAAGTTTCTGTATGTAATTTGAAATTAACAGCTTTTTATTAAATGCATTTAAAAGTATACACGGTACTTATATGAAAAAATAAATTTTTAAAAATTTTGTCTTTCTGTCTCTATTTGTTCCGGCTAATCTCTAAAACAGCTGCACCAATTTTGATGGAACTTTCACTGACAGATGTTATAAGGAGTAAATTAAGCTACTTTTATTTAAGAAAATGAACTAGGGTTTCGCGGAAATAAATTTAAAACCAATGAACAATATGCGATTCAAATAGTGATTATTTTTATTCAACATAAATCATTTCATTTCGCGAGCCTTCTGTCTCAACGATTTCTAGCAGTTATATTAGACCTTTTTGTTTGATTAGGTTGCTGCCACTTGCGACATTTCGCGTCCATGTCCTTTGATCCAAATGATTTTACAGTCATCACCCCATCGACAGTATCAAAGGTCATGCGTCCCTCTCACACTTTGCTCAACAAAAAACAAAGAAAAAAGTAAAACAAAAAAGAAACATTGATTCACAAAGTAGAAGAATGACATTATACTTATAGCATAGGTATTTTTTTACGTGGGTATATAGTTATTAAGTTTTCATAAACTCTGCGAATTGAATAAACACTTTTTTGTTAAACTCCCCGTCGACTAATTCGCGGGTAATTGCTATTTAACTTAAAATAAATGCATCAGAAAGTAATATTAACGTATTACACATCCAGATACAAATTATTTACATTATTTTAATGCGTTTATTACACAAAATTTGTAACAATGTGGTAATTTTGCTGAGCAGAAGGAAGGTGTTTTCAAAAATCGATCCATTAAAGAGTTACGGAGCGTTATAAGTAAAAAAAAACTTTTTTATCAGCTATTATATCTACAGACTTAAAATTTAGCAAACATGGTTTTTTCTCAGCAGAAATACGCCAAAAGTTGGGGTTTTTTTGTATAATTTACAATTCACGTAAAATTAACTCATTAAAACTTCTTTTTTTTTATCCTTCAGTCTGTATTTCTTAAATTTTCAATTCACCCGTGCGAGGAACGGGTATACCAGCTAGTCATAAATAAGAAATATTAGGAAGCATTCAACAGGAAAAAAATTAAATTAGTATTACATGAGGAACGGTCTAATGCCGTAATTGTAGATGTAATTCAATACTAAAAAATTAAATTAGTATGAACTAAAATAAAAAATCTATCTAAAATACGTCCACGTGGAAATAATCTAAAATCAACAACAGTTCTGAATGACACAAACAATAAAACATGTTGCTAAAGAAATTAATTATCCAAACGATACTTTTTTGCAATATTTCTATTAGAAATTGTAATTCTATTACAAAGAGCAAACAAATGAGTACATACAATCATAAATAGCTATAGTCATAATATATATATATATATATATATATATATATACATATATATATTATTATATGGGTATTATGATAATATATAAAATATGTATATGATATACAAAAACTACATAAGGAACAGATTATCAGAAGCAACAGTAAACCATCAGATGTAAAATCATATCAAAACTGAATACTAAAGAAATCCAAAAGGAGATATGAAAAAATCTTTTCAAGGTGCTCATTTTTTCTGCAAACACTTTTTTGATCACAAATGATATATTTATAAATTGCAAGTTCGTCAGAAGCAAAGTTAAATTGTGACAAAAAAATCAGGTCAACATTGAATTTAAAGGAATCCAAAAGAAAATATGAGAATATTGTTTCAAGGTCCACCTCATCATAGTTCAGCAAATTGTATTTTGTTAAAAAAAGATGAGACCATAAGGCCATAAACAGGGACATACAAAAAAACATGGTTCACAATGGTACCAATATTTCAATAGCAATTAGTTTGAATTTAGTGTCATTTGCTTTCTGTTGTACTTCAAGCAATTTTTTTCTACAATGAAGAAAACATTGAATTTGATTATGAAAGAATAGCGAAAATCTTTATTTTCAGCGACAGAAAATATTATAGCAATGTATTTATATGTAAAAAAAGGTATACAATGCATATGTTTATGTACAATTAGCTAAAATCTCAATGAAATTTTTGTCAGAAGGAACGTTAAACAATGATGTCACAAACAGTTTTGAACAACAACAACAACAAAAACAATAGAAAATCTTGCATACCATAAAATTCGGCGTACAATGCCCACTTTAAGCATAAAAAATTAAATCGGAATTTACGGATTCAAGAACTTTAAAAATAAAAAAAAGGTGAGAAAAGAAAAAAATTTAGACTTCTACAAATATCGAAATACTCTTTATTTTAAAGAAATGACACTCCTTATTAACTTAAAGGGTTGTCATTCTATATAGAAGTATCCTTTTTTCCCTATACCTTGGAAAAATATCTCGAATAAATGACTTCAAAACATGAGAGCATTGCATATGTACATTTCAGGATTCTTTGTAAAAAAAAGGTGTGCATTATACGGCAAACATAACAAACATTAAAAAATGCAGCTCAAAAGTATAGGTGAGTATTATATGCTGGATTTTGCGGTAATCTGATGTTTTTCTTTGTATTGTTTTCTTAGCATCAACTTGTCAACAAAATATTCAAATTGATTAGCATCTGCTGATGAAGGAAGAAAAGCAATCATCTTTTTTTTCAACCAAAGAAAATGTCATAGAAATGTACATGCATAAAATCTTTAAAAATCTGTACGAATAAGAGATTGTAAGAAGGAAAGTTAAACCATAATGCCACAAGACAAAAATTGCATTAACTCTGAATTTTAAAGTGCGAAAGAAAATTAGATGTAATTCAATACTAAAAAAATTAATTAGTAGGAACTAAAATTAAAATTCACCTAAAATGGATAAAACAAGTCCCCGTTGAAATAGTCTAGAACAAACAACAGCACTCAATGAAACAAATAATAAACCGTGTTGCTCAAAAATTAATTAATGAGACGAGAGCAAATTAATGAATACATAAAATGATGAATAACTATAATGATAAGTAAAATATATGTATCATATATGGACAGTATAGCATAAAATATGCATATGATCTCCAAGAAACTATGTGAGGAACACACACACAGATTATCAGAAGCAACATTAAACCATTATGTCATGAGACATAAAATCACTTCAACACTGAATTTTAAAGAAATCCAGAGGGAAATATGAGAAAATCTTTTCAAGGTGCATCTTTTTTTGTGCAAACATTCAACAGTGGCATGCAAAAAACATGGTACGTTCTGGTTTCTCATATATATAAATAACAATCATTAACTTCACAATACTACCAATGTGTTAAGAACAATTAGTTTGAATTTAGATTCATTTACTTTCTGTTATACTTTAAGCAATATTTTTCTACAATGAAGAAAACATTGAATATGCCGATGAACTTAGAAGAGCAATAATCTTTATTTTCAACGACAGAAAATGACATAGATATGTAAAACATGTAACATTAAATGTAAAAATGTAGACAATGCATGCGCATGTATACAAGCAGCATTAAGAACAGATTGTTAGAAGAAAAAATACTTCGTTGTGCATTTAATCGCATTCATAATTTTTCGAACAGATGTTTTTTTTTTTGGTATTGTGAACAAATTCACATGACATGAGAATAAAAGCAGGGGAGAAGTGATGGTGTAGTTTCATTGATTGTAAAAAAAACCTTTGATATTTATGTCATGAATAGGTTATCATGATCTAAGATTCTGTTTCAAAAAGCCTCAGATTATTGTTCAGCTGAAAAACTGACTTTTGAGTATTTGTATCACATATAATTACTGTACCTACAATAATAAGCAAGATTCTCTCTAAAGTTACAAAAGTAAATTTAATTTCAAAATATTTTTCCATTGTTTTACTGAACATAATATAATTTCGTATTACAATTTTTCATTTACATACCACTTGTAAAAATATTTCTTGAATATGAAAAACATTTTACTCTCATACGTAAAATAATAAACAAAATATTAATTAATCATAAATTATTTTTGAAAAATATAATAATAATGATGATCTTTAATTTTTTTTTTAAAAAAAAGGTAGTTTGAAATGTTTAAAAAAATAAAATAGACATTTTTATCAATTTTATTTGTCATGTGTTTTACATTTAATTTATAAATGCCCACATAAATGTTAACATTTTTTGAGTATGAAAAATATGCACTGCAATAGCCCATGCAACGCAAAGAAATTTCGAAAAAGTATCTTTTGCTCAGACTTTTACTTATAAAAGTAGAGAAAGCTTGTGCAATGATGGACCATACAGCTAGTTTTGTAATATTAATTTAAATTTAAATGTTAATTAATTAATTTAAAATTAAAAGTAAGCCCTAATTTTGATAAAATTGTCATAAACAGTTTTGAACAACAACAAAAGAAACACACAACAGGAAATCTTCAATATTTAAGATTGAAAAAGAAATAAATTAAACAAATATAAAAGTAACTTTACACATTGTAGAAACTATAATATTAATTGACACCAAACAGCTACTTTAAATAGATAAATTAATATCTGATTTTGAGATGAAACTACCATAAGCATCTCAGAACAAAAAAATCCAGAAATCTTATATGTAAATAGAAATTCTAACTTAAATCCCAACATTGACAATCTGTTAATTCCAATTAGTTTGAATTGAGTGTCATTTTCATTTAGTTACATTTTTCTACGTTTTTGTTACAATTGAAAAACAGAATTTGTCAATAAAGGAAAAATGTACTTACGTATTGGCATCACTGCAGCAAAATTTGCACCACAATATCAAAACAGATTCTTATGTGTTTTGAATGAGAAAAAAAGTCAAATTTTGGTGAAAAAAGTGCCACTTTGGCTTCGATTACTCTAATATGTAAGTATCAGTAAAAGCAGTATCCTTTTTCTTTTTCAGTGGGAGGAAATGTGTGTGTGTGTTAGTTACGTTTCATCGCACCAATGCCAACGTTAAAAATTTTGCATGAGTTGTACGTGCTATGTTGTGGCAGCCATGCACTTCGTTTCACGTAATGTCGCCAATAGTTTCGGATAATATATAAGAACCAAAATGTCATAGGAAGATTTGGTACTTATGCATAATTGCCAACTCTATTTATAACTCACCCAGTTGGCAACTGCGATTTTCAATGTGTAGTCTACGCTGAATTGGCAACAATGTTCTTCGTTTCATATAATGCTGCCAGCAGGCTGCGATAATACATAAATACTTATTTTTTGACCAAATGGTCATGCTATGCAGTTGGAAGTAGGCAATAAGTACTCTTGAAATATACCAATATTCAGGAGATCACTTAGTTTTACGCTATATTTATTAATGAGCTAGAAACAGATGGATTGTAGCCTAAGTGCGCTAATATATAAGTAGCACATAATCTTTCTGTTTACTAAAAGCTTCACAAATAAATTTTTAGCTTATTGGCACCTCTCGAATCGTGTCATTCTCCACCAAAATCTGTCCAATTTTATGTAAAATATGTTAGAATATCTTTATTATCCAAGCTTCTGTTTACAAAAAGCTTCCCAAATCATTTTTAGACCTAAAAACTGACTTTTGAGTCACGGTATCATATATTTATAAGCAAGAAAATTACAGTTCAGAAAATAAACAAACAAAACTGTGTGACACTAAAATAGAAATTATAGCATTAATTTAACTCAAAAGTTTATCTAACAAAGAAAAATTTAGCCCTAATTTTGAAGGAAAATCTTAAATATAAAAAATTTAAACATGAATAAAATAAACAAATAAATGTGAAGAACCTAGAATATAGTAGAAATTATAACATTAATTAAATTACACCCTTTTTTTGAAATTACGTAAAAGGATAAAATGCCTTCAATGTAAAAATGGCTCGGAATAATCAAATGAAATATAAGCTAAACAAATGCGGCTGCCAAAACGCCTAACTAAAAACCCAAAAGTTGAAAAAAAATTGAAAAACCGCTTGAAAATTTAATTTAAAAAAATCTAAAGCAAATTTCGAAAAAAACTTTTCGTAGTGCACATCATAAGGACCTAGAGTAATTATGTATCAAGTTTTATATCTCTGGGTTGCTTAGTTTGGGCGGTAGAGGTGAAACATACACGCTTACTCCCTCTTTTATTAGTATAAATTAAAAGCTCTCGGGTCTCTTACAACATTTATAAATAACTTAAGGCTCTGAAAAAGGTGTGCATGAGAGGTTTTTCCTGAAATGCATAACGAGAAAATTCTTGTCTTTTGTTGGAAACTTTTCGCAAGATGAATAGTGTTCTGTCAAAGGGAGTAACGAGAGAAGATTGTTCGGGTTGCTTACGTTCTTGGGTGTAGTAAATTTGGAGTATGTGTTCATTTTCTGTATTGGTAATCTTTATTACTGGTTCATGCATTGATGATTAAATTAACATGGATTCAAAGTTTTTGAAAGGCTTGGGTTTATAAACTTCAGATTTTGACCTTGGAAGCCTACTTTAAGTGGTCATACCTCCTTATTTAAGGATGTCACATGTTGATACTGCTAAAATAATCTTATAGTTATAAGAAAAGTTTCTGTTGGGGAAATTTAAATATACTGTTACGAATTTGTGAGATGATTGCTTAAAATAGTGTAAATAATGTATATCTGAATGTTTAAAAAGTTTAATTTGTCTTTATCATAAAATTGTAATATTCGCAAGCAACTCCGTCCTTTACATTAAATGGCATTTCAATAGAAACTTGGCGAAATATTGATGGTGCAGCCAAGTTGACATCATTTTTGTCGGCTTGGCTTTTTATCGATACTCTTAGAAATTACTGGAGTAATCAATTGATATTACGACCTATGACGTAAATGGATCTCTCGAGAAAGATATGTGCTGCCTGTAAATAGGAGTTACCCACTAAAACTGAGTCAGCATTGTTTTGGTTGTAGAAGAGTTACTAGGATAGAGCGAGTGCTTGGGACTAATCTTTATAATTACGTGTTTGTATTTTTGGATACTGGTTGCTATGTCTGAGAGTTGTAGAAGGTGTGGAGACTGTTTGGGATTTGTTTTGCGAATTTGCTTCTATATCCTCTACTTGTTTGTCGACACTATATTTTCATCGCTCTTCAAGCTGTGCTTTGTCTTATTATAGTAGGGGAATTGTATCAGTGCATTTTCGCGCATGTCCGGTAAGTTTTTCGTTTTAAATAGTTTTGTAAAATTCGTTTTTTCTATTTTTAATTTTAAATTTTTTTCTTTATTACTTGTTAGGTATAATATTTTATATTATTATTTTTGTACATAAAATTTATTTTTTTATTGGTCAATATATTTATACAAACGATTTTAATTCGATTTCTACCCAAATCTAAACATATCCATACTTTCATTTGATCTTTGCCATTAGCTCGCATTTTTTAACCTACTTTTAGGACGAACATTCCATAGCTTGCGTAGATATACTTTTTGAGCCTACATTTCAATGGGACAGTTCACAGCTCTTTCTTTGGTTTCGTTTTTCCGGTAAGGATATGTTTTTTCAAGGTAAATTCCTTTTTCTTCGTAGAAATTTGTATAGATACTCATGATCGCCACCATTGATATTAGTATTGTTGCAAATGAGAATAAAATATGCTGAGAATTCCGAAAGGGTTTTTGCTATGTTGTTTGCATCAGGAAGGGAAGCTGTGTTAGAATGTTGCGTAAAGACGTTTCAATTGGATCGTCGTATGCATTCGAGAAAAGCATGAAATTGATAAAAAGAAGCGTAAGAAGGGAATAAACGATTCTTCTGAAAAGAGCTATCTTGAATTTCGTGCTCCTATGTTAAGTCTTCTAAAGGTGTTGGTACTCTGAGGAATTGCTACTGAACAACACGCGAGGGCTTACCAAGTTGATTCTGCAATTTCACCGAAAAACCAATAAGAGCTAATATTTATTAATATTTTTTATTTGTATATTATATGTTGCCACCAAAAACACTAACTTGGTGAGCTTTGCGATGGTTAAATGGAAAAGTGCCAATTAATTTATAATAAAATTAAATCACAGTCATCAGACCAGAGTATCAAAAAGTAATCTATGTACCTAACTCTATCAAAACCCACGCAATGGTAAACGTTGTGCATCAGAACAGTTCTGTGTTTGCAGATATAATTGTTCATAAATATATTCGATATTTATGTATTATCGCAGTCTATTGGTGACATTATATAGAACGAAGCACATGATTGCCAATTCAGCGCATACGACACATACGAAATTGGTGTTGCTAACTGGGAGAGTTATCTTGAACATAGGCAACTGTTGCCTTAATACGTATGTCAGTATATTACGAACTAAAATGCTAATATATAAACTTAAATTTTTTTATTATAATAAGAAAAATATATATGCTCTTTTTATAACCACAGTTTATTTTTAAATTAAAACAAATAATAATAAAATAAAAGGATAGAGATATTCAATCAATTTGACAACTTAACTCAGTAATTATTTCTTTAAATGAATGAATTTTTACGGAGACAAGCGTAAAGGTCATGCGATGAAATATAAAAAAGTAAAAGAAAATTTATATCTAGAAAGAGTAGTATATATGTTATTTGTTAAACTATTTTACACATTATTAAACTTGTTGAAATTCATGGATAATTTAAGTCTTGTAGAATGCGATTTCATGCTACCCGTTAGATATCCTCCACGTGTTGCACGATAGTTTACTATGTAACATAATCTATATTTTAAATTTTGAGATTCACATAAATAAATAGATGGCAACATCAAATTTTGAGGATGAAGTCACGAGAGATGAGGTATTTTAATTTGAATAGCTATCTTAAAATGATAGGTGCGATGGAATATAGTATAAAACTCATTTTGAATGTCTTCCAGTCTATGAATCGTCTAAATCGAAATGTTTTGCTGAAAAAAAAGAGTCTTCAAAGAAGCAGTGGATGCATTTTCTGGACCGAAGGAATATATATTTGAAATGGACCAATATTTTGGGGGAATCAACCAAAATTAGAACTAAGACAAAGCTATTCATCGTTGGCTGATATGCGCCATTTTGTGGAACACAATCATTCAGATTAACCTGCGACTTCAGCTGAATTTCTGACCTAAATTGTAAAATTTATTAAACAGCATTATCTATTCTGCGTTAAAAAATGAAAATATTTTTAAAAAGGAACATATACCGTTGAAGATTTTCCTGATTTTACTTTTCTGATCCTCAAATGGAGCAGAAAATTGGGATTTTATCTGACTGTTGCTGTATAACGACTATTACCTTCTGAAGAAATTTCATAATGCATGAAGGAGTAAATTTACTTTCCACGTTTATTATTTAGAAAATAATTACAAGCTCGGTTCTTGGAATAATTATTGTCTTTAAAGTTATTAAAGCAATTAAGATTTGAATAATATGCGAGTCCTGTTGGATCCCATTTAAAGACGTGCCTATATTTACTGCCAACTTGGCGAATTATTGCCGTTAGATTGGAGAGAAGCATAAAACAGAAAAATGAGCTTTTGGCATCTTCTCTTTACCGGTCTTGCCAGATATGAACTAGACTAAGAAGTCTATTTTTCGCCAAATTCAAGCTAAGTTACATACAGTTCCATTTACAATGTGATAAGGACATTACAGGTTTTTAAAAATATTTGAAGAAACCAATATTAGAAATATTTAATTCTAAGATTGGATGCCATTTCAATCCACAACTTTTTTTATTATCAAATTGTCAAATTATTACCATACAGGGGGAAAGTCCAGTGTAGAAAAATTTGCTATCGGCGCAATTGGCATAATTTCTTTTTCTCCTTTGTGAAAGGTTTGACTTGAATCATGATTTTAGCCATACGTAATTATTGTTTTTAGGAAGTCTTGGAAATGGCCAACCAATATTTTTCAAGATTTATGTATTAATTGTAGAATCTGAGGTCTTTTATTTGAGTTCAGAGGTCTTGAAGCTAAGAAATTTATAAATTGAGTAATTACTTAATATGTAAATATTTTTGAAAACATTGAATTCCAAGTTATCTGAATAGAACTTAATGATTAAAATGAAATATCTAGTACAAGCCAAATATTCAGCAATACTTGTGATAGATAATGATAGTTCTACATTTTTTAAATCACCCGTACCCTCTAAGTATTTTTGAATGTGGACATTTATGTAGAAGGAGACATCAAATTTTGTGTACAAATTCGTATTATCTATGAACTATAGTTCAAAAAACAATATAAAAATATGTGCGATAAAATATACTATACTAGCTGAAGTATCCACCTTTTGCACTTGATATTTCATATATCAGTTGAAACAGAACTTTTCCATTTCGCCAGCAGTAATCTTGCCAATGCAGACATTTTTGGCGGCAACAGAGAGATTTTCCCACTGTTATGCCCAAATATTAAATTTTCATTTGGTTTTTCATCCATTTTGGTCTTATTAAGGGAAACACGTGACTAAGATACAGAAATTGGCGCCAATTTTTTTTTGTAAAGATAATGGTAAAAGATTGCAGGCGGAAATATTTCGTTTGGCACCAGTTGTATCATTCTTGATAACTTTATCGCCTATGCCAACGAAAAAATACTATTGGAAACTATTTTCAAATCCACGCTTATATTTATTGCCACTTTGCGGATTATGTTTTTTAATATTGAATAGAAGTGTTGTCGTATTATCCAGAAAATAAACACCTTTTTTTTTTATCTTTACCGATTTATTTTCAATATTGAAAGGAGCTTTTATAACAAATTTTCGAAATGCTGGAATAATTCTCGTAGTCCCTTTTCCGATGTCCTTTGATTATGAATACTCTTATTTTCCTTTCAATTATTTCCACTCGCACTCCTCTTTTCTTTTTCACATGATGGACTTGAGTCGAAGCGAGCTGCACGACACAAGTCCAACATAGAAAATATTTAATGGGTACAATTCGGTATCATTTTCCCTTCCATCACCAAATTATAGGGAATTTACGAAATATGATTCATAAAACAAGGATTTATGGAAAATAAGCTTAACATTATCTAGAAAGCACACACACACACATCTATATTTCTTTAATATTTCGATTATGTTACTTTATTTGTTTTCGATTAACAATTTTGGTTAGCCAAACCGCATTTTTGCCGTGTGCGGCGGCCCGTAAGGAGGAAAATGGTGTCCTGGGAAAACCTTTGGCTCAAGCTTTGCTGTAGACGCTAGGCAGGAGTGAGCTGCTCCTTTCAATGCGCTGGGGATACCTCTCTTCGGTGTCCCCGAAGAGACATTGCTGTAGAGTTAATGCTGCAAATAATGGGTGGTGGGTTTACCCGTTGGATACTCACCCTGATGCTGTATCATTATATTCTGGGTGTACTCTAGGTAAGCGCCGTGCCTGGTTTAGCCAGATGACGGGCCCATTGCTTCCCTTGTTGGACTCTGTGGTGGGTGGAGGCACGCCAGAATGAAGTTTTGTTACACGTTTATGGATCCAATACTGCTGTGCCCGTGTAAAGGCCTTGTATTAACCACTCTCAACATTGACAAATGTTCAACGACTGCCAGATTTTTATTACTTTCACTTGAAAACAATGAGATGTCGAAGAAATCGCCCTTTGCAATACAGAAAGCTCTCGTAGGAATAGGTGGTGTACCGAAATGGGTAAAACGATTGCGTTCCAGGGATCTACTTATTGAAACAAACTTTGCTCTTCAAACTAAGTAATTTTTTTTGCTAAGACCAATCTAAATAGTCCTCTAACGATAAGTCCGCACAATATCCTGAATTCTTGCCGTGGTGTTCTTTCCGAACCTGACATGTTGACCACCCCTGATGCAGAAACTCTGGATGGATTATTTGATCAGGGTGTTATTCAGGTCAGAAGAATCACAATAAATAAAGATACAACAGTTTCACCAAACAAACATATAATATTAACATTCAGTAGCCTTAATCTACCGAAAACTATTAAAGCTGGATATTTGAACTTTAAAATCCGTCCGTATATTCCGAATCATGTACGCTGTTTTAAGTTCCAGAGGTTCGGACACTCACAAGCTAACTGTCGCGGACAACTGACTTGCTCTAGATGTGCGTATGCTGAACAACTTCCCCAGATTGCATTCTACAGCCAAAATGTATAAACTGCTCACAACCTCATCCCTCAGATTCCAAAAAATGCCCTAAATAGCAAATAAAGAAAGAAATACAGGAAATAAAAACAAATAAAATATTTCCTACCCAGAAGCACGTAAATTAATAGTCCCACAGTTATCTCAAGCATACGCTCAAGTTACCAAATCCTCTACTTTAAATAATTCTACCCAAACACAGATGAAAATATAACACAAATAAAATATCCACATTTAGAAATACTTGAACCACTTTCATCCAAGCCAAGACCAAAAATATATCAATATCTACTCCTTTTTTTAGATCATCATCTTCAACCCAAGGCCATCTCCTGTCATCCACCTCTTTAATAGCAGCTACTAACTCAGAGCCTCAATCACGTATTCCTACATATAATGATGCACCTTCCACCAATGAAATGTTTACCCGTATTGAATCATCTTCCTCAATCATACCCACTTCCTTATCCAAGTCCATTATTCTATCACCGTCTGATTCTAATACAGTACAGGATGCCAAGAAAATATCAAAACCTCGAGCTAGAAAAAGGAAAAAAGAATTACGGAAAAAAATGATTGACGCAATAATAGAAATTAAGATGGCTCCACATAGATGAAGAAAACCACAGCTCCTGAGGAATATACCACGGAAGAAGATATGATTACTTATATGACGTGGAGGAAGATGAAATTGAACCACATCCTGATCTCGTAGAAAAAGACGGAAAACAATATTGGAAAGGATCACTACTTTTAACTTCAACTAGAAGCCGAAAATAACGTTTTCCTCGATAACACTTTTGTCATTTAACCTTGTCTGACTTGGTGGAAGAAACCCCCACTGTACAAAATATAATTTGTTTTTACATATATAATTGGAGTTTTTAAATTAAATTTGACAATATTTTAAACTTGTTAAAATTGTTAAACTTGAATTTTTATATATGTGCATGCAGTAATGTACATCGATAAATACACTCACTTCCAAAAGTTAAGCACGGAGAGGAAAATGCAAATTTCCGGAAGCCAATCAGAATTGAAGAGGATGCAATTCGCTGCAGATGTAGATGGAAGTATGCAAATATGTTAGGTAACAGACAATCGTGCTTTCATGTCAAGAAATACGCAAAAAGGGGAGCCTTATAAGAAGCCAGCTTTATGAAGGGTTACAGAAGTTGATTGTAATTGCTGATAGAAACTGTTTAAAACTTTCGTACATTGTCTTTTCAAGACATACGTGTTTCTGTGACTTCCAGAAAACGAATGGAAGATTCTGAGCGCTGGTGTGCTGTGGGGTGCATTGAATCAGCACAGTCGATCACAGATGTTACTCTTTTCTTCGGCATTCATCATACTGTAATTTCACGTTTATGGAAACCATTCCAAACCACACAGACAGTTGTTCGAAGGCCCGTAGGTGGTCGGCCAAGGGTAACAACCCCCGCGGAAGATCGATATATTGCTATTGTAGTTAAGCGGAATCGCAAAGTGGCCTCAACACGTGTGACATCTATGGTTACAGCGTTCATTGGTAAGGCCATATCTGCAGCTACTGTACGCCGAAGATTATATATAAATGGACTGTATATTCCCGGGTATCTCAAGTTTGTGTTCCTCTATCCGTCCAATCAAGATTGGTGCGATTAAAGTGGTTCTGGGAACATAGCAATTGGACTGCGTCCGACTGAGGCAATGTCATGTTTACTGATGAGTTAAGATTTGCTCTGGAGCCAGATGACAAGCGTATAAGGTAATCCCGTAAACAAGGAACACGCAATCAGCCGCAATACATCACCGAACATCACGCATTCCAAGGCGGAAGCATTATAGTGTGGGCAGGGATTTCATTAGGATACCGCACCGACCTGCACATCTTTAAACGGGGTTCTGTGACGGCTGTCCGGTATCGAAATGAAGTTCTAGAACCCATTGTGAGATTGTACGCTGCCGCAGTTGGCCCTACTTTTGTTTTAATGGATGACAACGCACGTCCCCATAGAGCTGACATCGTCGATGACTACTTGGAGAGTGAAGGGATTGCGCGTATGACGTGGACAGCATAATCGCCAGACTTTAATCTCATTGAAATTCTTTGGGATGCTCTTGGCCGTGCTGTATCTTCACGTTTACCACCTCCATCCACTCTTATTGAGCCTTAAACTGCTCTACAAGAAGAATGGCGATTGTTTAATTCTGCGGTGGTTGATCACCTAATAGAAAGCATGGTCAAAAGGGGTAAACTTTGCATACAGATGAGGGGGGATCACATACTCTATTAATGTCCTTTTTTTCATTTTATGCTGTTTATTTTCACTTTATACATAATTCTGTTTAAGTCTCCAATATGACATTATCTGATAACTAACAAAAATTGAATATTGTTTTCATTTATGCATATAATTATTGATTTTGTTTTATGTATAAATATATATGCTACTTTACTGCCAAATTTTGTGTCAATCAAAGCAGTATTTGTTTATTTTTTTTGCATTTTATATCTTTGTGCTTAAATTTTGGAAGTGTGTGTATGTATGCTTGTATTTTTAAGAATATTTTAGTATTTTTTTAAATATTTGGCGTAGTATAATCAAATATGGATCTTGCGCCGTAAAATATCACACTCACTCACTTGGGTTTCTGAATTAAATTTTGTAATGCTATTAATATTTAATTTTTCTTCCAATTTGCAGGTTTTATATAAAAGTATAACTATTGAGATATTGATCATGGATGGTATGTGTAGGAATTGATACATATTGATATAATTGTGACAGACCATCACCGACAGCAAAAATTAATAATTTTTACAGTTTTATCCTTTTCCGTAGTGTCCTGGAAAAATACAAATTTTTAGAAACAAAAGAAAAGGGAAAACTATTATTTGCTTCATTAAATTACTTAAGTATGTAAACAAAATCTTACTGTAGAGATGTAACAAAACTAGCTGCAAATTCAGAAATTCGAATTTTCTTCCATTATTGTTACGTTCAAAGAATATATTGTTCCTATATGTAATACGTTATACTGAAGGAATTTTTTTAACAAATGTTATTGCTTATTTTTTACACTTCACTTCAAACGTTTTGATATAATTTTAAGCGAAACATTGTTTAATAAATTTAATCTTCGATTCTTCATTTAAATGATTGTTTTTTAATTTCTCGAACAATGTTTAAAGATAGATCTCGAAGAGAACGATCACAAGTTACCACCCATTGAAACGTAATAGTTCACAAAATTACTGCCTTTTTAAAAAACGTTTTAAAGTTTTCTAATTCTATTAAATTCTCTTAAGGAACTATTACTTCTAGTTGGCCTTCAGTTAATTAACATCACAGGCTATGTACATCACTCAAAAAGCTGCAACAATGAAAGAAATCTTTTACTATATGAAGAAATCTTTATAGTACATTTTTTTAAGAAATAGTTCTAATTTTTAAAGAATAAAGAAATATGTATACTATTTATTACAATTTAACTTACTGATATATATGGATAAGTTGGATGAAAATTCTGCGTTGATGAAATAATACTATTTTCCGTTTTTGGTTTCTCTTGGTTTTCTGAAATTTCAAGTGTTTTAGTGTAAGAAAATTCGTTTTTACCCGTAAAACTAAAAGAAAAAAAAATATTGAAATTAGACTTACGGAAAAAAATAGCAGACTTCTTTTTATCTTGGAAGAGCTGAATTATTGCATACAATTAACTGTAGTTCTTGATATTATTGTCTTTTTTTATGAAATTGCAGCGGAAGAAGCAAAATAAAAAAATGATGGTTAATTAATTTCGTGGAAAAGTAATAAGAATTCAATTCCAATCACACAAAGGAAGCAATGGAATTATTGAAAATGAAACTTAACATAAAATATTCTAAAATTATTTTAAAGGTGCTTTGCGAGGTTACTTGAAGATTGAGTATTTCTGATAGGCTTTAAGTTTAACTAACGTTAAGTTATAACTTTTGATTTGTTTCTTAAAATCCTGTAGATTAAGAAAGCAGGCAGCAGGTTTTCAATTTTTTTTAGGTTTTCTTGAATTCCTATTATTAATAAGAAAAAAGTATAATTTGTTTGCAACAGAAACATTTTAAAATGTGAGAATAACGGAGTGAATCTAGATGAGAGATTATAGAAATTTATAAAATTAATAGTTTTACGCAAAACTAATAAAAACATTAATTCATAACAAAAGAATAATTTATTAATTAAGAATATACTCACATGGTGGAAGATTGTATAGCTTTTATTGATATATGTAAATTGATTCCTTTTGTTTTTTTCCTTTATTGCTTGCAGTGGGGCTTGAAGTTCTAAAATGATACGAAAGTGATAAATTGAAAATAGTGCGAGGTTATTTGAAGATTGAGCTTTTCTGATACGTCTTATGTATAATTAACGTTAACTTTCAATTTTTTTTCTTACAATTCTGTAGAGTATAAGAAGAATAAGTCTATATTTTTATTCTAGTTTCTTTTACGAAATTGGTAATGAATGATTACGAATGATAGTGAGTCGAGATTCTTTACGAAATGATAGGGACCGTTGAAGAGGAGACTGAGACAATTAACGTCACTCTACTTCCTGTTCATTTTTTAAGAAGTAATGTTACAATTTTTAAGGAATAAAGATGTTGTTGTTCTCGTGTCCATGAATAAATGCAGTAGATATCACTAAATTCCATCGAAAGTCTTGATCACTGCCTCTGCTATTCTACGAACATCAGGGCTGTACAGGAATTTCCGCAGAGTCCCTCAGAGGGACCATTCTCATTTTTAGTAACTTTGTTGCGACGGTTGGGCATTCCAAGATGTGATTGGGCGTGAGTTGAAGATCTGGGCAGTGTTTGCATTGAACATATGATCATATAATAGTACTTATTGAAGTTTGACTCACGGAAGCTTATGAATGCACTATTTGAATATTCTTGCGTTAATGAAAAATGATTGTTAATTGTTATACTTGTTGCTTTTCTTGGTTTTTCTGAAAGTTAAACTTAGTGCAAAAATATGTTTTTATTCAAAAAGAAGGATTTAATTTCAATTTCCCAATGAATGCAAATTGAATTACTGAAAATGAAACTTAACATAAAATATTCTAAAATTATTTTAAAGATACTCTGCAAGGTTATTTGAAGATTGAGCTTTTCTGATACGTCTTATGCCTTGCATTTGCAACATAGACATTTTGAAATTTGAGCATAATGGAATGAATTTTGAAGAGAGGCTATAGAATATTTTAAATTAATGGTTAAACTTAAAAAATTTCATCGAGTAAGTCTTCAAAAATGTGTTATTAAGATATTTCCTTTCATTAGGTGTTTTTAAACTTTTTTTTAAAAAAAAGTTCTGCTGGATTTCATATTTTGTATAAATGTTTAAATTAAAATGGAAAATCAAGTTGTTAGGCAATTTTTTTTCGTTGAATCCCAAACCATAATTTTTAACATTTAATAAATGAAGTATACTGCTCAAAATAATTAAAGGATATTGCGGTTTTAGGTGGATCTTGTGGCTGGGAAACTTTTTAGCTGATTAATACATGGTCGACAGACATAGTACGTTATATGAGAATAAATTACACATGTTTGGCAGAATAAAATGCATTTTACTGCGTATTTGTGTACAAAAGGAAAAAACACAATTTGTGCATATGAGAAAAAAAGAATAAGAAAAGGTGTTTTCTTCAAAGGAAATAATTTTCAGTAAGTTGGTATGGTTTCCACGGACGGCCAGCAACATCGAGCACCTTTGAGGCATGAAGTCAATGAGGCTATTAATCACGAGTTGGGGTATTCTGTCCCACTCTTCCAGAAGATCTTTTTCCAGTTCTTAGAGAGTTGGGGGGGGGGTTGGCGGCCAGCAACTCGTCTTCCTAGAGCGTCCCAAACGTGCTCTATTGGATTCATGTCTGGAGAACACGCTGGCCATTCCATTCGTACGATTCCTTCCTCGAAAGGGGAATCCTCCACAAGGTTAGCACGATGAGGCCTGCTGTTATCGTCCATTAAAATGAAGTCATCTCCGATTGCTGCAGCGTAAGGGACTACAATAGGTCTGAGGATCTCATCCCTATATCGGCGAGCAGTCAGAGGTCCATATCGAATGATGTAGAGGTCTTTGCGCCCGTCAATGGAGATGCCACCATATACCAACACTCCTCCACCGCCAAATCTGACACTTTCGTGCACGAACGCAGGATTATTCCAACTGCCACGGTCCCTCCAGATGAAAATACGCCTATTATTCGGATGAACAGAAAAATGGGACTTGTCAGAAAAAAGAACATTGCTCCATTCATTTCTCCTCCAATTCACATGCTCTGTTGCTCACTCCCTGCGGTCGCGACGATGTCTTGATGTTAGTCACACATACCAACGGTCGGCGAGCATACAGACCTACACCATGGAGCCGGTTTCGGACAATCTCAGTTGAAATCGTGGTGCCAGTAGCCGAGCGAAAGTGTTGTTGGAGAAGAGTAGCGTTCATATTTCGGTGTCTCCGAGCCGTTGACACTAAATAACGATCTTCATTGGGCGTTGTTGCCCGTCTACGACCTTGTCCTGGTCTTCGGGCTGCACTTTCAGTCTCCAAAAAACGGTTCCAGATCCTGGAAATCACACTTTTTGACACTCCAATGGCTTGCGCTACTTCGGCTTGAGTTTGGCCCCCTTTTAACGTACCAACAATTCTCCAAGCTTCTGAATCGGTTAAATGACTTCACTGGGACATCGTACTCATCGAAACAAAGCAGTCACTGAATGCGGATCATCATTGTCTTCATTTCAGTTGAAAGTCAAATTTCATTCGCTGCCGCTGAAGCGACGTTTTTGACGTCGAACACAAAATTAACATACTCCACAGTTTGAAAATCAGAAAAATTTACATTTTTGATTCTCTTCTTCCATTTTCGGCAAAAAAAAAATTCGCTTATATCTTTATTTTATATAAAACTTATAATATCCTTTAATTGTTTTGAGCAGTGTATAAATAATGCAAATATATTTTTTTCTCTGCATTCACAATCATTTCCATTCAGAGCTTTATGCGTCTATGATGTATGCAATTTTGAAAATTTGCACTGCCGATGCAGCAATTCCTAACACATCGAACTCCCATAAGAAGCTGTGCAAACCATGGTGGAATTCTGTCTATCACCAAGCCAAAAAGTAACAAAGGAGAGCTTGGGGTATTTTCAGAAGGTCCCCCACCAGTGTTAATCTCATAGCGTTTAAACGTGCCAAAGCTTCAGCTCGTAGAATACGACGTAAAAGTCAGATAGATTCTTGGATCCAGTACACATCTTCGATCCCATCGTCTACTACGAGTCAACAGTTATGGAGAAAAGTAAATGTAGCGAATGTTCTCTATCGGGATTTTACCTTTCCGATACTGGAATCTTTGATTGCTGTTTATTCGTCACCGACTGATGTAGCCACCTTGATTGGTGAAACATTCGCTAGTGTGTCAAGGTCCGATTCTTATAGAGCTACATTTCTAGCGACTAAAATAGTTCAGAGCTTACACCTATTAACTTCAGGTGCCAACAATTTCTACCTTATAATTGTGACTTTTACTTGTGGGAATTGAAGAGGGCCCTATCATCGGCCCACAATACAAATCCAGGACTTGATGGAATATCGTACGAAATGCTTCGTCACTTAGACGAAGATTCACTACTAAGTCTTCTTTACCTATTCAATCGAATCTGGATGGAGCAAATGTATCCTAGTATATGGGAAGACGCCATAGTAATACATATCCTAAAACCTGGAAAAGATCCAAAACACCCTCGCAGCTACCGACCAATAGCACTCACGAGCTGCCTTTGTAAGACTATGGAACGAATGGTCAATGCCCGTTTCATTTATAAGCTAGAGAAGAACCGATGTATTCCTCTGATTCAGAGTGGTTTCCGCAAAAGACGATGCATCCTGGACAATATCATCTTGCTGGAAAGCAAAATTAGGAACGCACTCATCCGGAGGAACCATCTTGTCTCTATTTTCATTAACATCGAGAAGGCATATGAGCATGCTTGGCGCTATGGGATTCTTAGCACTCTATATGGTTACGGTCTTAGAGGCAATTTGCCTTGTTTGATACAAAATTTTTTAGATGCCCGAAAATTTAAAGTTCGTTTAGGTGATACTCTATCCCCATCTTTTATTCAAGCCGAGGGAGTACCTCAGGGGAGTATTTTGAGTGTCACCCTTTTCATTTGTCATATTCCATCTATCTTATCTCAATTTCAGCCCTCTATACAGGCTTCATTATATGTGAATGATCTACAAATAAGTTGCGAAGGCTTGGACATGCGTTTGATAGAGCGGCAGTTACAAATTGCCGTTAACAAGCTGGTTAAGTGGTGCGGTCAAAATTTGCGACAATATATCTGCCAGTAAGATTTGCTGCATACACTTTTGTCCCAAAAGGATTCTTCACCCCAAAGCAACAATATGCATCCATGAAACACAAATTCCCTTAGTTCACGAAGTGCGATTTCTCGACCACCGACTCACCTTCTTTCCACATACTTTACATCTGCGGAAGAAGTGCGAAAAGTCCCTCAACCTCCTGAAGGTTCTATCGAACCCCTCTTGGGGTGCGGATCGGACATCTCTGTTTCGAGTATATGAATGTATTGTACTTTCCTGGATTGATTATGGTTTTGTTGTATACGGATCTGCGCGCGACTCTACGCTTAAAAAACTTGACACAGTACATCACGAAGCATTGAGAATCTGCTCTGGTGCACTTCGCACATCGCCGGTGCAGAGTTTATACGTCACTTGCAACCAACTTCCTCTGAATTTAAGACGAAAAAAGCAAGCTTTTACTTATTATTTTAAGATCTTATCCGTGCCTTCACATTCCCTGAAAAATGTTAATTTGACTATAAGCATGAAGAGAATTTATGATGCTTAGTTCCATAACATATGCCGATTTATGGAAAGAACGACGCTTCTGTTTTCCGAGCTTGATTTACCTGATGTTGATATCCACCAAAGAAACATTTTTCAGTTCCAACCATGGAATGCACCACGTTTCCATTATATCAACTCTTTCGCTACCTACATTAAATCCGACATAGCACCAGTCGCTTTTCAACGCATCTTTGCCCACCATCGGAGTCGGTATAGTGATTATTCTCCCATCTACACAGATGGTTCAAAACGAACAGATTACGTTGTGTGTGGAGTTGCAACAGAAGATAATGCACGCGGTTATTGACTCGATAATTGTTGCAGCATTTTCCTTGCCGAAGCCATCACCTAGTACAGAGCACTTCAATTAATTGACACCAAAACACCTCATAAATACTGTATTTTACTGATAGTATGAGTGTCTTAGAAGCTATAGAAAACTACAATGATCGGTGTGATCGTGTGGTGTGTGATATATTAGACATTACGAGTCAAATGCATGACAAAGGTTGTGATATACAGTTTTGCTGGATACCAAGCCACGTGGTTATTACAGGCAACGAGCAAGCGGAAATCTCATTGTTCAGTCGGCAACAACAGAATTGCCGCTAACAGTTCGCCCCCGTGACATGAAGCGTGTCATCCAGCATCGTATTAAAAATGCCTGGCAGGAATCATGGAATTTGCAGACTAATAACAAATTGCATTGCGTGAAGCCTGTCATTGGAGCTTTGCCTGTAATGCCGATGCGAAGAACCGATGTTTAGCTGACTCGGATTCGCATTGGTCATATTCTTTTTACGCACAGGCATCTTTTATTGGTTGAGAATGTCCCAGAATGTCTTTCATGTAAAGTACCGTATTCTGTGTGTTCATCTCATTTTAATAGATTGTACAATTTCTAATGTGAGCATCGCATAATGTTTTTTCATACATCAATTTTATCTTTATCTGATTTGGTGGGGGAAAATCCCCATTCAAATCTCTGCATGTTTACGTGAAATTGGTATGTTACACCAATTATAATTTTTTATAGAACTTAATACAATCTGATATTTTTACAAATGAATTTTTTATTTACTTTGCGAAAATCATGAAAACTTCAACATTATTAGTTTATTATTATTATTTTTATTTATATTATTTATTTATTTTTTATTTTAAATTACTTTTTCCAATTTAAAATTTTATTGAAACATTTTGAGCAAAATCTTACTTTATCAAATTATTTACGATTTAGAACCAGTTTTCAAAGTTTTATTACTTTTTGAATCATTGTTTGGCGCAGCTTAGCCTAATTTGGCTCTTGTGCCATAAAATCAAACAATCAATCAATCCATCTCTTCAATAGAAGCTACTAACTCAGAGCCTCAACCACCTATTCCTACATCTAATGATGCATCTTCCACCAATGAAATGTTTACCCGTATTGAATCATCTTCCTCAATCATACCCACTTCCTTATCCAAGTCCGTAATTCAAACACCTTCCGATTCTCATACAGCACTGGATGCCAAAAAATACCAAAACCTCGAGCAAGGAAAAGAAAATAAGAATTACGGAAAAAATGAGGATGCAATAATAGAGATTAAGATGGCTCCACATAGACAAAGAAAACAAGCCCCTGAAGAATATACCACGGATGAAGAAAATATGATTAATTATTACGTGGAGGAAGATGAAATGAATTGAATCCTGATGTTGTTGAAAAAGACGAGAAACAATATTGGAAAGGATCACTACGTTTAACCCCTACCAGAAGTAAAGTAACTTTTTACAATTAGTTCAGATTTTCCCCCACTAATATCTATTTTTTAACTCATTAAAAATGTCTTTTACATTCAATTGAGATTTGACCGGTTTTAAACTAAAATCTAATCAAACTTTTTTGTGATTTTATTCTTTTAATGTTTTTACCAAAGTTTGGCCAAAAATGGTTCTTGCGCCAATAAACCCAGCGTTCATCCACTCACTAACTTAATCACCGTATCAATTTGCGAATCAGGAATCGCCAACGATTTCCGATCAAAGTCCAAAATAATCTTTGATCTACTTATAAAATCCACCCCGAGGGGAATACATGGGTATTCTAAATCTGCCAACACATGAAGCAACCAAGGCTTTTCAAACTCCCTAATTCGAACATTCAATTCCACAATTCCTATATTCTGACATTTAGCTTCTTGTGCCGTGATCACCTGAGAACGCGATTTTCTTAGACATACATATTCCCGAAAGTTTAATCGGTACCTTATGTGCCGACTGTGAGTGAGTTAGTGAGTGAGTTAATATTAACGTCGCACTGTTCAGCTACACGAGGGCTTTTGGCGACGGACCACGTAATTTTGAACCATGGTCAAGTGACGTGGACGACACCTGAGCTGGCACCCCCCTCTCCTAACTACCACACCACACCAACGGGAGGACGTTTCAGCTCTCGACAGATTTAACGTGCATCGCTGCCCTACACGGCGGGTCTTTAGTGGTACTGGGATCGAACTCATGACATGCCTGCCATGGTTGGATACCTTAACCACTGGGCTACCGCAGCCCTATGTGCCGACAGCGTCTGATCACTTTGCACATTACTAACTTTCAAAACATTCAATCGTACCCTTTGCCTCCTATCGTCTTGACTAAAATTCACACTTGAACCTCTATTTCTGTGGTCCCCTCTACTAAAATCGTCTTTTTGACCACCTTTTCTAAATTGGATTTCCCCTTTCGTTAAATCTTCGATCATGCTTCTGAAATCTATTCCTGCTTTCGAACCACTGACTTTCTTGAAGAATATTCCCGTTGTTACCCCTATAATCATTTCTGCCATTACTCGGTCGAACGCACAACTTCCGAATTTCTCCAATTTCTTCGACTTTCATCAGAATTACACATCCTACGCTCATTACAACCTCGTCTTTCCACATTATCACTATTCCTAGAACCCCGCATTGCCTTGCAAGAATATCTTTCTTCAAACTTAGATAAGACTTCCAACATTTGGACCGTGTTTTGTGAATTTCGAACCTCTACATAATCTTGGACTTGTAGTTCATGTGTAACGAACTTATGATGTACTAGGGCTTCCTCTGACATCCCCCGTTCTAGTTTTTTTATTCAGTTTCAATAAATCGTAAACAAAATTTGACGGCTCCTGTTCCTTTCTCTGCTGGGACGCATAGAACTTACTTTCTAAATCTTTCTTATTACGTATGGCAGGGAATGATTTTGACAAAGCTGCTTTTAACTGCGCAAAGTCCGTGGCGGTATTCTTCACTAACGCTGATCCTAATATCTGATACCAATCTGGGGCCCACCCCAGGAGATGACCTTTCAACTAAGCACACGATAAATCCCTGGGTTTCTCCAGTAATCATATTTGACTGTCAATAACCCTCTAAAATTTCCTGTATGTTCTCAGAACCGGAAAAGTACACTTCTGGTAAAACATTAAACCCGTTCGCGCTTCTTACCTCGGAGTCATATAAATTATATCTCGTTGGGCGCCAATATGAAAGTCACCTTTCTCGGGTGAACTTCTCCTTGATTATCAGCGTGAGTTAGAGGTGTAGGAATAAAAGAACTAGGAGCGGTCATGTGATCTTAATATGACTTTATTAAGATCTTTAACTTAAACGTCTAACAAATTAGTTAATAATAATATGTAAGAGAATCTATGGTGGCTAAACACACAATATATACAAATGCGACGCTAAAGTTGGACGTAAGAGGGGAAAAGCTTCGAGAAATGGCATGTACGTGCTTTTTAAAGCCGACCGCACCACTTCGAAAAGAATCCGCAACGGATTCATTACCGTCAAATCTACCACCCTGATTGGACTCAATAGTCCGCGCAAGAACACAACCTTGACGACCATCAGGTTCGTTGAACCTCGACGCACCCACATTCCTGTGTAATTACTATTTCCTGTAAACAGGGCAAATGCAAAAATTAAAACTGTATCTCAGGGGCCGGCGGCCTCCCATCACTACATAATAACGAAATAACTTAATCCTGACCACTATAAATACTAAGTTGCCTAAGCTTTATTCCTGGACTATAACATATCCGAATATTAAATATTCACTCCTACCTTTAATGTAGTCTGAAGTAGCGATTAAAATAATCCTAGATGAAGTTACGTATTTACTCGAGTGCAATGGTATGCACCTTGACTTAAGGGCCCTCTCTATCACGTATAATTTCTGTATGCTGTCAATTAACCTTTTCCAAAACCTCTTCACGCTTGAACCACGGATTATCTTTACATTCCTCAAACTGCCACCTCGCTTACTCTAACTTCTGATATTTAAAAGTTTCCTTAATTTGCGTCTTTCTTTCACGCTGCTCTTATCGCATTTGGTTGGAAAAGAGTTGCCATTAATTTTGGCCCCAAAGAACACAAAGGACATGTTAATGAAAAGACGTGAGCCCGTCACAAACACATTTTAAAATTTAGAGAAAATCCCGTAGCATATACCGCTGATATTGTGAATTAATGATTATTAAACGCTGTATTTGTTCTTTTTAAAGCTACCTATATAAATATATTATTTTTATTTTATCAAAGTTTTAGTTCTGTATGTAATTCAATTTTTTTCTGACTTAAAGTGTTTAATGTCCTTGTTTTAAAGGAAGGCATAAGCTCATGGGCCAATAAAACTCATAAAAGTCCATGTATTCTGACATTAAAAACATTGAAATTCAATTAAAAATGCACCAAAACAGATATATTAAGCGTATTATTGACAATTTACAATTAAATTATTGGAATTTGGAATTTTTGGAGTACATATAATCTGTCCAAAAATCCTTTTAAACTAAAAATTTTGAAAAAGTTTTTTTTTTTTTTAATATAATTTCTTAAAAATTTTCTGCTTTCGAAAAATCTTGTTATTGTTATAAAAATACAAACCATGATACCTTGAAACTTTTGTTATATTGTCATTTTTATTGTGATTACTATTGCATTAATACTATAGTCTATTGCACCCACATGTTATGAAATTTTATTGCAATGTACGATAGAAACTGAACAAAATAGAGAATTAGCTTCATAGTCAATAAAACTTTATATTCAAGTACAGCATTCGAACAGAAAGAGGTAAAAACTGTTGTATTTGTCCAGGAATAGTGAGTCGTTCCTTTCATAAACAACCTGGAGTTTCTGGAACTATGGAATCGTTAGAAGATTGTTCCGTCCGTTATAGAGGCAGGCGGAGAGAGAGGTTGCTCAACGAAAAGAGTTCAGAGGGGGAGGGCCAGGACATAAACGAGGGAAGGAGGCTACGAAGAAACAGAGAGAATGCAGTGAATTGGGAAGAACAGTCGCTCCAAGCCAAACTCGGACACTATAGAAAAAATCTTGTTTGCAAAAATACTATGACTAAAAGGAATTTGAAAAATAGTGAATTTATTGCTCTATTAAAAACACACTAAATAACGCTAATTCATAACTTATAATGACAAATTTAGAGATAAAAATAAAATTGCGGAAGAGAGAGCGCGCAAGCCAAACTCGGGGACATGTAACAATAAAGCGCCAAATAATTGCAACCCTGAATGAAAATTGTAGACAACTTCATGAAAAACATTGTAGTTGTTCAGCGGAATTCTCGATTTGATGTTTTTTCATTTATTGCAGAAAAAAACTTAATTTATTGAAAATGTCAAGGCAAAGGGGCCAAACGAGCATAGAGTTCAGGAAATTGATTATTAAGCCCACTGAAGATGGAAAGTCTGTGCGAGAAATATCGGAGATTGTCAAAAGAAGTCATTTCATGGTTCATGACATCATAAAACGCTAAAAAAACTAATAATCAGGTGGAAAATAAGCTTAAAAAAGCCCATAATAAGATTTTCACCTAAGCAAATGAGCGATATTTAGAGAGAAAAGTGAAAGTAAATCCATTCCTTAGCGCTCCAAAGCTAGCTATTGTTGCTGAAAATGAATTAGGGAAAAAGCTAATCCATCAACAATTATAAAGGTGCTCCATTAGAAAAATCTCACGGGAAGAAAAGCCAGACAAAAGCCTTTCATAAATAAACGAAATCAAAAAGTAAGACGTCAATTGGCAAAGGAGTAGAAAAACAAGGATTTTTCTAACTGGAGAAACAAGTATTATTCACTGACGAGAGCAAATTCAATATATTTGGATCAGATGGCAAGCCATAGGTTTGGAGAAAATCGAATGAAGAATTGCGTAGATAAAACTTGAAACCAACTGTGAAGCATGGTGGGGGATCAGTAATGATCTGGGGATCATTTTCAGCTGCTGGCCCAGGAACTTTGCATTTCATTGAAGGGAGAATGGATCAGAATGTATACCTTGATATTTTAAAAACAAATTTGTGCCATTATGTGTACAAAAACTTTTGCTTGTCAATAATGGGAGATTTTATCAGGATAATGATCCCAAGTATAAAGCTTATAGAGTGCGTTCCTGGATCCTATATAATTGTCCTCACGTCATGGAGGCACCACCCGCAAACCCTGACATAAATCCCATCGAGAATTTGTGGGATCATCTTAACAAAAAAGTCCGGGAACACGCTGTTTCAAGAAAAACTGAGTTGAAAAGAGTATTATTGCAAGAATGGGACAATACTCAGCCTAATTTTTGTGAAAAATTGGTGCAATCTATGCCTAGACGCCTTAAAATGGTTATAAAAAACAAATGATTACATACAAAATATTAATTCTTTTGAAATATTAACTTGTTTTTAAAATCTTAGCCGTCCGAGTTTGGATTGTGCTTTGTTTTGATTTGGATTGTGATTTGGATTTTGTTTTGTTCTGTTTTTTACCATAATTTCTGGTTACAATGTAATAATTTATATGTTTTGTTATCTATTTTTAATACTGCAATAAATATATTATTGAAAATGCAATTAACTAATTTACTAATTCTTTTTATTAATTTTTTTTATTTATTTAGTAGATTTTCTTTGATGTTCGAGTTTGGCTTGGAGCGACTGTATCTTGATTTTTTTTAATGGTAGATCAAGCAAATATGAAAAAGAGTTTTGAGTATATTGAGAAATTGCAGATTACCGAATGCACAAATTTGAAAGGAAATGTTGGAAAGATACTTGTCAGTTATATTAAGCAAATTTGAAGTATGAAAAAAAAATTAGAATTTTGAAAAGATATTGAGGAAAAAAGTTTTGTATACCTAAATGCATCAAAATATTACCAAAAACACTGTTGTCTCTCCGTTTCTTAGCTTCCTTCTCTCGATTGGGTCTTCGAATGTCCCCTCTCACTTCGCAGGACAACCTTTCTCTCTGCCTTTTTCCATTACGGATAGTCTCTACTTCTGCTGATTCCGTTTCAGGAAGAGTTTTGAAAACTCCAGTTAGTACCTGAAGGCAATGAGTCACTGTTCCTGGACAAATTAACGGTTTTTTCCCTCTTTCTATTTGAATGGTGTGCACATTATTTTCTATTCACTATGGCAACTATTAGTTAGTTTAATTAGTTAATAAGCAACCGAATTAATGTCTGGCAATTTAAATCTGTACTTATTTATGTATAAATAAAATAATATTAAAATTACAGACATTCTAAAATGGTTTGAAATTAATGTTTTTTTTCATACAAAATGTCATCTGGCACATTATTTTCAACAACAAAAATGTCTGGCATTAATAAATTCATGTTGTTGATAACATTTTAAATTTAGTGAAAACAAAACTTTTCTTTCTAAAATTATTTAAAAAATCAATATTTTTACCTGTAAAGGTATGATGCGCATTAATAAATGCAACGTTTACAGGCAGCCAGATGGCACGCACGATGTTCGAAAGGGCATAGATAAAGAAATATTAAAAAATCAGCTTTTCTAAAAATTCTTGTTTTTCTGACGTTGCTAGCTCTTGTACTATAAGCTCTCTAATTATATCAATACTCCTGATTCCGTAACCTGAAGCTCGAGAAAAAATAAAACAAAAATTACATGTAGTAATTTATTTGAAAATAGATTTGGCGAGGTTCCTTAGATACCATGGTGAGATAAAATCTTCGTTCTGGCAGGCTGTTTACTTTTTTCCCCAGGAGCTACAATGAAATGCTAATTTAATTCCTATTAGATCACGTGTTCGTTATACTTAATTTCTATTGGTTATTCATAATTGGTACGTGATCTTAATGATATTTGATTCTTTTGAGGATAAACATTTCATTGCTCTTGTGGAAGCACTTAGTTAAAATTTCGGCTTTGCTAGTTAGTGAAATTGATAACTTTTTTGGAGTTTTCCTTCAGTAATTGTTTCTCAACATTATATATGACTGAGATAGATTATGCAGTTCACTTTCGTTTTCTAAAACGATTTTTGGAGCGGAAATGCGAATTACTTGTGGTACAACAATGGATTTCTAAAGGTCTGGTTTTAACTGCTATTGAATGTTCAGTATGTGAAAACGTCTGGAATATGATTGTTGAATTTATTTGAAAATACAGCAAAAGATGAATGAATAACCACCGGATTAGGGAAAAAATGAGAAGGATTGTTTGACGAGAGAAAATTTTGCATGATATTTCACACTCTGCTGAGTTTAATGACAATAAATATGTGGATTAGATTCAAAACCAATGCCAACTATGATTTAACACTTTTGAGATTACTCTTTCTTAGTACAAACTCCTTGGGTATATCTAAAACTGAATCACTTTGTTCTATTCAGAATTTCCGATTTCAAACGGAAAATGATGTACAAAGACAGAAATTTGATGATTGTTATTGCATCTTTCTCTGTGAATTCGGATTTTCATTGGAAGATTTATATGTTCAACAGAAGGCAAGTTTTTTTTTTCTTTTTTCTTTTTTTTAGAAATTGTATAATGGTTATTTTTTAATGTTCAGATACTTCAATAATTTATTAATAATTTTTTTATATACATTAAACATTGAAATTGATATTTTGCATTGTTATTAATTGGTTTGGAATTTCATATTTTTCTATCTATTAACTACTATTGATACATATCGACAGTCTGGAAACCGCAATCTATACTTTGAACAAACTACTTATATCTTTTTCAGTTTATATTATAGGATCATTAAAAAATTTTGAATTGCAATAATTCCATTTGGTTTGGAAAAAAAGATGATGAGATAAAAATGTGAGATGTTCTTTTGAAATTTAATTATTTTTGAAAAGAATCTCTGTGTGTGAAACTCGTTCTGATTTTTTGGATCGAAGTGTTTTGTTTGTGTAAAAAGTTTTGTTTTATTATTCAGAACAGTAGCAAAATAAATTTAATTTCAAGTGCAAAAAATTATTTTATTACAAAAAGATTTGGTGCTATATAGTTTGATATCCGAGTGCTAAGCTTCAAGTAGTTGTACATGTTGGTTTATATGAGCGATAACATTACAATATGGTTTCCTTAAATTTTTTTTATCGTCGGCTAATGTGGTTGTCATGGGAATGAGGTATATTATTATGAAATGTTATTGAAGTTTTTTTCCGCGGTCATTTCAGACAATTTTTTTAAAATTAGATTTCTTTAAAACCTTCACCATTTTCATTGCAATCATTCTACTGCTTCAGTCTCTTGTTGTACTTTGTGCTATCTTCAAATATGGGCATTTCTTACACCCTTGCTGCAAACCAGTTGAATTAATTTTAAAGAATATGAGGGCAGTGCATTTTTAAATTATTGCTCATTTCCACTTTATTTTTCTTTTAAATAGTGATTTTTTTAAAACGTTCTTTGTTCGATGAAGTTCACTAAAAGATCTCACAGTTTCTAAAATACTGCAAGTTATAAGAAATTATTAGCTGAATTCAATTATTAATTTTAATTTATATTGTGTATAATATAATGTAACTATATAATGTATTTAATATTATACATAAAAATTGATAATATATAAAGTGATCATTACGATATATATTTATTTTTGTTATATCAGATTATACAATTATTATTCTGTATAAAAGTTATTATGACATGGTAATTATTCTATAGAATAATTATTATTAAGTTACATGCTTATCATTATATATTACATAATATACTTATTAATATATTATAATTATATTAATTTTTGATTTATGTTGGTTATTTTCAATCTTTTCATACATTCTTTATTTGAAATGCATTTATAAATTGCTCTTTAAAATTATTTTCCTGGGGATTTGTTTCCACTCGGCCGATTCTATATCTTAGAATTTGTGAGGTTTATTAACTGTTCCAATAATTTATTTCTACACAAAGCTACATTTTGCACATATATATAATTTCTTTTCAATAAAAATATTATCCACTGCATTTTTATCTTTAAAATATATTGTATGTTTTGAAAAGCTTTTATACTCAATGAAAGCATGAAATTGAGAAAAATGAAGGGTAAGACGGCAATAAATCGTTTTGAAAATAGTAAAGAAGTCTTAATGGTTCGTTTTAAATTAATCAATTTTAATTAAATTACTTTTTTTTAATTTTTTCAATTAATTTATTGCCAACGATTTTAAGTTTTTAAAAAGCAGTTTAATTTTGCTTTAAATACTTTTTTGTGATTATTTCAATTTTCGGTTACCTTAAATTTTGCACTATTGCTTTACTTCTTCTGGAGAGGTTGCTATTCCCAAGAACAACATGCGATAGCGCGCCAATTTGGCAATTTTTCAAAATCGCGCCAACGAGTGGCCGATTCGTCTTAAAATCCTATGTTTTTGATAATTTGCTAAATTTAAAAGTAGAAATGGTACTTTTTCTTTCACCCTTACAGAAGAATATAAATGTAATGTGGATTTAAGAATCTTAAATTTAAAGGGATATATCGAAAATTGTAAAAGTTGTTTGTTTGAAAATTTTTTTGAAAATTGTATTGTATTCTTATCTTTGAAGATCAAAGAGTTTTCAGATATTAAATTAAAAAATATATATATTTTAGAAATAAAGAAATAAATGCAGAACTAATATATATATATATATATATATATATATATATATATATATATATATATATATATATACTTGGACAAAATATTAGTTTCAATAAATACAAGTGGCCGGAGTGAATAAGTTTAAAATTACTAGGTCTGACGTCACCTTCAGCTTTTTTATGAAATCTAGTTCCTTTAGCTATACCGCATTTTTAATTTTGTTATCTTTTTATTTGTTTTATGTAGCTATATTACTTAATATATATGCATATTAGGGAAAACATACACACGCAAATTTGAAGGTATTTTCTTTCTTTCTTTTTAAAATGGCAAATGGTGTAACTTGATAGTTCCTGAACTATATAAACAAAATGAATTAACTATATATTTCCTTTTTAAACAATTTCTACTGAACTAGCTTCTAAATTTCTCCTGTAAAACATAAAAATTTTGTTGACAATAATATCGGACGAATACGGTGTTGTTTTTTCCTTGGGGGGTGTCTATTTATGAAGCGTTTCGTGTGTCGCTAATATCCCTATGTAGCTACGAAGAAGAGCGAAGTTAATAAGGAAATAAAAACCAATAAGAACTGAACTTAACTATTAATGTGTAACTATTATTTAGCTGAAATTTGTGAATATATTTTAGCTATATTAAACTTGTTTTTTATGTAAAACGATCGGTTCAAATAGAAAACAAGTCCCTTATAAAAATGTGCATTGGAAATAATAGGATGACTCTTCGTTACAAAAACAGCACACTTATCTAAGATTTCTGTAAGCAACGTACTAGGTAATTTGTCACTGATCTTATACGACCAAGTTTGTGGGTTCGACCCCGGACCTAGTAGGTGGATCTTCATCCAGAAAATCAACTGCATCCATGTTGTATGATTATGCCGCATGATAACGGTCCATAAAGTACCTGTTTGGCTTGTGTCATCGTGGCAAAATTAAGTTCTTAGTACCATTTCGAATCGTCAGAGCTCAGGTGCCTTCCTCAGGTGAAGAAACTAGGCGTCAAAATTACATTGTGGCAATTGGTATTCCACATATAGGGTGCCGCACTAAAAAGTGAGCGTTCGGAGAATGCACAAGATCTAGAATGGTAAAAGCCCCATTGAAAAAAACATACATTTTGCACAACTATGTTCTATTTCACAATCCTTAGACATTGCATTGTTTTTTAAGCGTTGTCCATTCAGGTTGATAGGTAAATAGCCACTCGGTTTTCATTGCCTTGTGTCAAAGCATTTTTTAAAGTAATTGTAAACAGTCATACGATTTATATATTTATTATAATATTTTAAATACAGCCTTGAAATAGATTATTTCATTAATATACTTTTTTGGGTGTGATAAATGTTACGCAATATTAAATAGGATAGTGAAATCGGGATTATGTAGGATTACTTAAAATCTACACATTTCATTTTTCGATAAATTTTTTAAAAATATAATAGGAAATAAAAAGATGGTATAAAGTTTTCTTTATCCGACATGAGTTAAAATAAGCAGCATATCAGGAGTACCAAAAATTCACGATTCGTTGGAAAGTTTTGAATTAGTAAACTTCAAATCCTTTTATATACTCTAAAAGATTTCAAAAACCACTTTAATGTAATCAGTAGTTTTCTATGTTGTTTAAAGTAAGTAACATTTTCCTTTATTCACAAGAATTGATTCTAAACTAACCTATTAGCTTCTAAACAACACTCATAATTTAAAAATGCTTTCCATAAATAATTTTCTTTTGAAAAAAGCAGATATAACTCCGGAAGGAATACATTCAAGATTTTGCCTGAGTATGGTATTTTTTACGAATTATAAGACACCACCATTTTGGAAAATGATAGCTCTTGAAATTGACCGATAAAAATCCCTTATGCACTGTTTTCGATCCATTTAGAGCAACTTGTTACCCTCTGGTTAGAAGGGGTTTAGGACTGATTTATTGAGGGGCTATCGGAAGCCCCACTTGAAACCAGAGTGTAGGAGACCGATGTCTACTTGAAACTTTTGTTTGCAGCTGTCTTTATGGAACACGTGAGAAGAGCTGTATAATTTTTTCTGCCCGATTTATCGTGGTGAATTTTTTTTAATTTCGTAACTGTGGTAGTCTCGTGGTTATCGTCACTAACTCATGGTCAACAAGTCTTGAATTTAAGCCCAAGGGCCACTGAAGACCCACCATGTAGATGGGCTTATACTAGTTGAGTCTCAAATCTCTATTGGTAATGGTGTGGGAGTTAGGAGAAGGGGGTGCCAGCTTAGGTGTCGTAATCGTCACTTAACCCTGTAGTTGAAAAAACGAGTTTAGTTAGACAATAGCTATCTTGTTACTTGATATTGCTCACAATTTAATCTTTTACTAACAAGTTCCTCAATCTCAGAAGTCCTGACGTAGGTGACACTTCCACCAAATGTCGTTTTATTCATTTATTTTAAACCTTTAACCACCACCAGCGTATATATATGTCTCAATAAACCAGCTTTTTAGTACCCCGGACGTATATATGCATCTGTCTGAAATACGATACTGTCAAATTGTGAAATGCAAAAAAAAAAAAATTAATAAATAAATAAATAAATAAAAAAGATTTTGACAGTGTTTGCGAAGGGTTTACTTTCAGAAAAAACATTTGCTTATTTGTGCCTTTTCTTTTCTAATACACTACCTCTGTGAAATATGAGGCCACTGAGGAGCAAATAATGTAACTTTTAATAGCAATTAAGGAGTTAAGTACACAGTACCCTTTTTCAAATTTTTCTTTTTATTTATATTCAGATTATATTAAGTCGGTTCTGTAAATGAAAAATCAGTATGACCAGACATTAATTTACAATTATTAAAAATTAGAAAGATTTTTAAAGTTTTTTTTTCTCTAATTTTTATAAAATGCTAAAAAAGTTGCCATTTAAGTGACTTATGCTTATTACACTACTGACCATTAAAATTGCTACACCAGGAAGAAATGCAGATAGAGCAAAATAATACTTATTGAACTTGGATGTTATACTAGAAATAACAAGTGATTAAATTTTCAAAAATTTTGGGTGCATACATCCTGAGAATTCAGTATCCATAACACACACACACACAACCAGCTCTGACAATAATAAAATCAATTATACACCTAGGAATTAAGTTAAACCGAGTTTGAAGGGCGTATACAGGGACAAATGCCCATTTAGCTTCAACACGTTGCCACAGCTCATCAACCGTAGTGACTGGCGTATGGTGACGAGCCAGTCACACGGCAAATATGGACCAGACGTTTTCTATTGGTGAGAGATCTGGTGAACATGCAAGCCAAGACAACAGCCGAACGTTTTCCATATCAAGGAAAGTCCGTACATTATCGGCAACATGCGGTCGTTCATTATCCTGCTGAAACTTTGATTTCAAAGGGCTCGAATAAAGGGTAGAACCACGGATCGTAGCACACCAGAAATGTAACGTGAACTGTTCAAAGTTCCGCCAATGAGAACAAGAAGTGACTGTGACATGCATCCAATAGCACCCAACACCATCACGCCAGGTGATGGACCAGTATGACAATGACGAATACCTGCTGCCAATGTGCGTTCATCGCGATGCCACCGAACACGGATGTAACCATCTACGTCGCCAGGTTCGTCGTTGATTACACCATTAAAGAGGTTCTGGTCTGTGATGAAGCGTCAAGGGTAGCCGCAGGGTCTCCTAGCTAAGAGTCTATGCAGAAGAAGTACTCGTGCAGACACTTGTTGTTTTCCAAACGACCTCAATTCTTGATGCAGTCTCGTGACGTTACTGCATGATCCATTAAGGTTATGCGGGTAATGTGCCCGAATTCTTGGTTGCTCTTGATATCAAGCTGTTGAGATCCAGCACGGCGTTCTGTATTACCGTTCTGAACCCATGAATTCTATATTCTGTTAACAGTCATTGGATCTCGGCCGACGCGAGCAGCAATACTGTGATACGATAGACCACAATCTCAGTACGCGACATTTCGACCTTTATTAAAGTCATAAACGTGTTTTTAAGAATATATGTTTCTTACCCGAGGCATCATAACAACATTTCACCAGGCAACAATGTTCAAATGAAATTTGTGAATAAGAAACTGGCTGAACAATTTCCTCTTTTAAATACGTTGTAGGTGTTGCCACCGATGCCTGCTTTGTCTGAAAAGCTAATCACCTTCTTTTTGTTGTTTAAATTTCACGTCTGTAGCATGTCTATTACTTGATTTTGCAATTTTAATGTCCAGTAGTGTAGATTATTGCAAAAATTTCGTATGGATTTGAAAATATGTTTCTTTGTTGATATTTAATATTTTTTTTCTGGCTAAACCTCGAAAAACACGAAAGGTTTTTAAATGGTACTAATCCTGAAATCTATACTAACCTTTATAGAACACATTCTCGGTAGTATATACAAAAAAATTTCAAGACTATCCATAACAGAAAATAAGCCTTAGGGATTAGAAAACAGATATACCTATGTGACAAACCCCTTCGGTTCCACCCTGAACACCAATATTGAATTGAGGCAAATAATTACCAGACGACATTTTTACAATAACAAATTATATTTATTCACTTGAATCAATTATCAACTTTCTAAATACAAAGATGAATCAATAAGTCTACATTAATGGGATTGAACTTTACTATTAAATTAAACCACTAAATATGATACTAATCAACTATTAAACTGAATATAGAATGGGTTTACCGGAATAAGAGGACCGAGAGATATACGCAATTTGAATTACTAGCAATCATTAACTTTCCACTAACTCTATTATATATTTACTCTTAAGATCCGATAATTGAAACATAAATATCACCTGACTTTTACTACTTCATTTCTTTCCAGTCGGCTCATACTTTCCAAATGTAGATCGCTGCCTGATAATCAGTCAGAAACTATAATCACACAATCACTTGAACCTTCTTAGAACTCCGCCAATGAATCTCTGGGCTCAATAGCCTTCTCCCTGTTAACTTACAACATTCTCCTTAAATACTTTGATTCATTTGCATATCCCGTTTTCTCCTTTTAGAGCTGGTTGGAGATTAACGTGATTTTACAATCCCCGAAGATGCCCAAGAGTATTAGTGATAAAGTGCCGTACAGATTCGTCACACTTATACAAAATTAAAAGTCTAAGAACAAAACGTACATTTCACAAAATTTTGAAGACTGTTTCTTCTTTTTTCGCTAAGAGCATTGTATACTATTTGTTTATGAGTGAAAAAAGTTTATTTACAGTTGGAAATTTATAAATAAAGAGGAATTCTGGCAGGGAGTTCCACCAATTCTTCTAAAGTATAATAAAATTCAAAAAGTAGGCAAGGGTTTTGGCAAATGTATAAGCTCAAAAGATTTTACTTTACTTAAGATGCTGATGATGGTTGTTAAGTTAGAGTAAGAAAGGAAATTGTTGGGAAATTAAATATAGTTTCGTAGATAAGCTGTAAAAGTTACAGCTGTATTTTAAGAAAGTCAATAACATAATTTTACTTTGTAGGTAGTATCAAACAAATTATATTATCATGAACTTGGGATACTTTTTTTTATCCTACGCCCATCTTCAGCATATCTTTCATTAGCCGCCGAGTAGCCCCATAAATTGATGACGAAGTATAAAAAGAATTAAAATTAGCCACCATAGAGTTGTCTTCAAGGAAATTTAAAACAATGAGGTAGTCATCATCCTTTTCTCCCTGGTGGCACAGATTACAATAAGCCAAATCCTTTACTCCAATGCGATGTAAATGTTTCTGCAAATAATCATCTCCAACAAGTAAATGAAAGCACGCAACTCCAACAGGGCGAGGCTGGTAACTGGGGACTATCACTTTTTTCGAACTACATACTCCACCTTTTACCTACAGCTGCATCATCTTACAAGGATGTTCTATTAATTTACAGCTTACTGTAAATGATTCGTTTTATGTTACGCAGATGCAAAGAAAAGTTGGAATAGGAGAGATCCCGCTTTAGCAAGCCTATCTGCCTGCTCATTTCCAGAAATGTCACGATAGCTGGGAATTCCCAGTGTGTGGGGGGCATTGATTTCATTAGACTTCCTAAATTCAATTAACTTAGTTCTACAGGATTGAACCTTTGCGTTTTCATCATACTTGAGTTTATAAGAGACAAAATGGCAGCTTAAGAATCGATAGAAAAAACTCAATATGGTGTTCCTTGGGATTCTTGTTATGCAGTAAAGATTTTTTTAAATTAAATTACTATGGGGAAGTCTCTGATAATATAATTGTCAATTTTTATAAAATATATATAGGGTGCACTTACAGTTCTTTTGAAATAATTTTGTCTTACTTTTTAAGTAGTAGGGAGTCAAAATTCCTTTCTTGTTTTTTCATTTAGTTTGAATTTAATGTTCTTTCCCCTAAATTTGAAAGCTGAAATAAAATAAAAATTGTATAAGAAATTGCAGTATTCACACAAACACGAAACATGTTCATCTGTTTAGTACTATGTTAGTAAAAAAGTAATTTTCTTTTGGCTGAAGTAACATTTTCTACATCTTTAATGACTTTTTAGAAACTCTTTATGTGCATGGTTTCAAGGCAACTTTTTGACGAAGAGCATGAGAGGCTCGGACCTCTCTTACGGGCACCTAGATGTGTGGGAGGTAGGAAAGAAAACATTTGATATGATCCAATTAATCTATTTATTTACCACACAAATAACAGACACAATTTCAACTAATAATAGTCAGAGAATGTCTCCAAGCTAACCGCGAAAAAGGAACAACGACGGTAAAACGCGAACGATTAGGAGGCTATGGAACGTGATCATTATCTTAATAAATGATATAATATATATCATCACATATTTAATCTAATCTCAATTCAATCTTAGTGAGAACAATCGTCACTTTAAAGTTTCCTCTTAATGTCTCAAATCTCAATAATTCTAATATTTTACCTTCAGTAGCAATCTCACCTGACTCGAGTATATCTTCTCTTCTACTCTCTCTTCAAGCTAGAAAACCTCAACTATATATAGTAAATTAATTTGAATATCACGATTCTCTTCCGAAGGTTTGATTGTGAATAACGCGAATTGGTTGCTCAAAGCTTTCCCAGTATTCGAATACCTTCGGTACCTATGGGAGACAAGATACCTTTATCTATCTTTCTCTGAATAAAGAATTTTGAATTTGTTTATCAAAGCCAAAAAAAAGAGAGATAAAAACGAAATAAGACACCAAATCATTGCAAAATTCTCCGTCGTCTCTTCGTTCGCTCACGACTTTTTTCTATTGGGTGGCATTAAACATCCTCTTGACCATAACCTCTCAACTCTCTTTTTCGAGCAATGTCTCCCTTTCCTTTCCTCACCACCTCTGATAAACTCCTTTGTCGTTTCGTCCTCAGGAGATGAGCGGCTGGACTGGAATCTTTCCGGAGCCTCTCTGTGTCCCTGACAAATGCCATTCTCTAGCCCTCCTTTCTCACGGTTCTGCAGGTACCCGGCTATTGGTTAAGAAAGCTATTTTAAAATGAAGTTCTATTGATAGGTTGTGATTATGTGTAAACTATTGCAGATAATTTTTATGGAATCTTTTTTTAGGTAGTTTGGATATTTTGCATGGGGATATTTTAAATTTCTTCCTAGGTTTTTTTTCTTCTTTTTGTTTTCCATGCTTTCAGTGTCAGAGGAATGTTCTCAGAGGGAGGAAAGAGTGAAGTAAGGGTTTATTTCATCATGATTTGAAACTTGGTTAAAATTATTTTTGATGGGATTTGAACTTTTCATTCCTATTTCAGAAACTTCTTTTTCAGCTGCCGGTGATTGGTATGACACGGTTTCTTCAATAATATTTTATGTTTTTGTTTGTATGCTATCTTTTTTTTTTGTATATTGTAGTTTGTGTATGGAAATCGTTTTGGGGAATGAAAGTTTGACTACAACTATTTTGTCTTGGAAGGAATGTTTGAGAACCATTGTTTAATTTCATTATTATTTCGGTTTGAGTGTGAATTGAGCCAAAGAGAAGACTTAGTTTCTATTTCTGGTATTTGAGCTTTTGAATTATATTTTGTAATGCTATTGATATTTAATTTGTCTTCCAATTTGCAGATTTTATATAAAAGTATTAAAACTATTGAGAAATTAATCATGGATGGTATGTAGGAATTGGTACATATTGATATAGTTGTAGCAGACCATCACCGACAGCAAAATATTAAAAATAATGTTCAATATTTTTTGTAGTCCCATTCTTTTCTATAGTGTCCTAGAATTACAGAAATTTTTAGAAACGAAAGAAAAAGAATAACTATTATTTTTCTTATTAAATTATTAAAGAGTATGCAAAGAAAATTCTTACTGTAGAATATAATAAAACTAGCTGCAGAGATTCAGAAATTCTAATTTTCTTCAATTACTGTTACGTTTAAAGAACATATTGTTCTCGCACATGCAATCCGTTATGCTCAAGGATTTTTCTGAAGAAATGCTTTTAATTATTTCTTACACTTTGCTAGCGATGAGTAGTATCAAAAGTTTTCGGTAAAGTTTTAAGGGAAACATTTTTTAATAAATATAAACTTCGATTCTTCATTTAAAAGATTTTTTTTTAATTTCTCGAACAACGTTTAAAGATAGATCTCGAAGAAAACGATCACAAGTTTCTACCTATTGAAACGTAATATTTTACGAAATTACTGCCTTTTCAAAACGTTTTTAAAGTTTTCTAATTCCCTTAAAATCTCTTAACAATTTATTACTTTTAGTTGGCTTTCACTTAAATAATATCGCAGGATATGTATATCACTCAAAGTGCTGCAACAATAAAAGAAATCTTTTACTATATGTAGAAATCTTTATAGCACATCTTTTTTGAAGAAATTGTTACAATTTTTAAAGAATAAAGAAATATGTATAATAATAAATGGTATTCATTGCAATTTAAGATTGACATCTATGGATGAGTTAGTTGAATATTCTTTTGTCGAAGAAAAAATTACTGTTGTGCTTTTGGTTTAAAGTGATTTAGTGTAAAAAAATAAGTTTTCACCCATAACGGTAAAAAAAATTATAAAATTAGACTTATATATATACGGAAAAATACAGCAGGCTTCTTTTCTCTTGGAATATTTCAATTGATACAATTATCTGTTTTTCTTCTTGATATTATCGCCTTATTTCTGAAATTGCAGTGGACGAAACAAAATAAATAAAAAATAATTAATCGATTTCGTGTAAAGTAATAAGAATTGAATTCCAATCCCACAAAGGAAGCATTTGAATTGCTTAAAAGGAAACTTAACATAAAATACTCTAAAATTATTTTATAGATGCCCTGCGAGGTTTCTTGAAGATTGAGTATTTCTGATATGCTTTATATTTATCAAACATTAAGTTATAACCTTTGATTTTTTTCCTGAAAATTCTGTAGATTAAAAAATGTGTAGGTTTTCTATATTTTTTTCTTTTTTTAAGGTTTTCTCGAATTCCTATTAATAAGAAAAAGTAAAATTTATTCGCTGTAGAAACATTTTAAAATTTGAGAGTATAATGGAGTGAATCTATATAGACTAGAGATTATAGAGAATATATTAAATTAATAGTTTATACAAAATTAAAAAGAATTGTTGTCGTTTGTTTATTACTGGGATACATACGAAAGACGTGAGAAAGATGAACAGAAGCATATAACACAACCACAGAAGAATACAGATTTTATTACAAACGATGATCCCAGCATATAACAAGAAGAGGTGCGCTGCTGTTCCTTTCGTGACGGGAATCCATTTCAGGTGCAAGATCGACTTCTTTCCCGAAGAAGATACAACTAAGTCTTACTCGGGATTCGAACCCACTCGGTTTACAAGCCGAGGATCATAGCCACCATACTGGCTGGGCGACTTTAAAATGAATTAATTTATTACAATATAATAATTTATTAATTAAGAATAAACTTACACGGCGGAAGATAGTATAGCTTTTATTGATATCTGTAACTTGTTTTCTTTTTGTTTTGTCTTGTATTGCTTGCAGTTCTGCTTGAAGTTCTAAAATGATACGAAAGTGATACATTGAAAATAGTTTCAAACTGAGGTAAAGTAACTGTCAAACAGGATGTATTTCAATAGTTTCGAACTGATATAAATGACTGTCAAACAGGATGTATTTCAATAATACTGTCCATTTGTTGCATAAATTAATATCCAGTTATTCACACATGGTTAACATTGTTTCTGGGAAGTAAAAACCAAAAATAAATGTTTATTTCCCCAACAGTGAATAAATTTCGATATTTTTCCCAATCAAAAAGAAGCTTTTAAAGTGGGTGTTAAATAATCATTTTAATCAATAATTTAATATAAGAATTTTAAAAGTAATTTTTAAATAGATAAATATAATAATAAAAAATGATTTGTCCGCACAACATAGCGATACTAAATCTGAGGCCCACCGAGCATTTTTAAGTGGCCCAAAGCTCAAAAAAATTCTCTTGTTTAAGAACAATGTATTAAAAATGTTGTGGGAAATTTATTATCAAGAAATCCTGTATTTCAATTTTGCTGTTGATGTCGTACGTGTGTGAATTGATATTATTTTTCTCTGCGTAAAGCTCACGGAAAATGATAACGGACAACACAGAGTAGAATACTGACAATATTTTATGGGCAGAACTAATTTTTAACTATTGTCAATAATTATGTATTAAGCTTAACTTCGACTAAGAAAATAGTCAAGCTTACCTCAATTCACATCGGGCAGAGAGCGCTGTGACAGCTTTCAGTTCCTAGGAGAATTCTAATAAGTAAAAAGTTAACTTAAAAGTTTTAAGAAGAAAAGCCACACTTAATTTAACTAGCGAGCCGACTGTCGTTGATAGATAGAAACTTTATTTAAACCTTTTTAAAAAGCGCAATTTACGTGGCTTCTCGCGAGACAAACTGCGTTGCCACACTTCAACTAAGCAACACAAAAATAATTAGTTCATACAAATTGCGAAGGCTCGGGACGAGGATTCGCGACAACTATCTTTCATATCTTGCAAGCGAAAAAAATTCGAAAACCATATATTGTTTCAAGATGATTGTGAGGTTTACAGTTTTTTTTTATTGAAAAACAAACATAAATCAGTATTTGTTAGATTTGTCACGTAAGTGCTGTATTTAAAAGATACCAATCAACAGGAATCATTCAATGACACTTTTCCTCCAAGATCTCCTGCAAGAGGTGTTAAATAAGATTTTTTGAAAAAACTTTGCAGCAGCAACAAAGTGTTTTGTTAGAGGTAATGTCACCGTGACAACAAAGATATCGTATGAATTGTGTTACAATATTGGTAATCGTAGGAAACTGTGTACTAATACAGATATTTTGAAAGAGTGTTTCTTAAATGTGCTTCTAATCTAATGTTAGTTACAAAAATAAAAAAAAAAAATATATGTAGAAATTAAATAAAGCAAAACAGGATTTTTGATCAATTTTCCACATTTTAAATTTCCAGTGTTATCTTGGTCTTAAAGCAGTTTTTGCACTTCTCCCTCCTTCCCCTTTATCCGCAAATTGCGCCCTGCGGAAAGTAGCTGTGTATGTATGCGGCTCAACAGAAAAAAAAGGTTGAGTACACCTGGTCCAACCCACTCTGAAGTTTTTTTTTATTTAACATCTTATACTATAAAATACAAATTGCTAGGCATATTGGTTTATTTTGAATCAGGGTCTAATGACACGAAATGACTCTTGAGCTTCAAATTATTTTGGAGCTTCTTTTTAAAAGGATAATTGCATTGAATAAATGAATTTGTGTTTGTAGGTTTTTCTGTACAATGACTCGAACATAAGAAATAAATATACAAAAGAAATAATTTTTGGCCACTTTTTTAGAAAGGTAAATGAATTATTATCTATATATTAAATTTAGCATATATTCTATTAAATAGGAACCAAAGGTTTCGGGTTTACGGTCTCACAGTGACAAACAAAGCAGAAAGTAGTTAGAGAGTAAAACCATTTGAAATGCATTCTGCAATCCATCTCCATGTACAGGATGGTTTCAGTCACGTCTCGAAAGTACACTATCAGACAATTTGTTCTGAGATAAGTCATATTGTTTTTGTGACGTAAGAAGCATGGCGTTTCAAGAACAAAGCTGCAGCCTTAAATTTTGTCAGCATTTCACGAATACTCCCTCAAAGACATTAAAAATGCTATGAAAGGTATACGTTTTTTTTACACTGTCCAGAACGGAGGTGTACGAGTAGTGTGGTTGAGTCCAAGTATAAAGTGGAGAATCGCAGCCAATGGATGTGACTGAGTTATAGTTTTACATTTTAAGAAAATATTTATGTAGAATTTATTTTTGAGATCCGAACAATGCAATGGGAGCCTTTTGTAGATATTTTATATCGTCTGAGATATCCATTCGTACTGAACGTTGGAACAATGCACCTGCACAACAGTTTCAAATGGCCAAAGAATTTCTCGCCGAAACTAATACTAAATCTCTTCCACACCTTGCCTATTACTAAGACTCCCTTTGACTTTTATATATTTCCATCGTTTAAAAAAAATCAGCGAGGACGTTGCTTTGAACCATCGGCTAAACGAAGAAGGCATCGAGTAGCTGAACAATACGACGTTAATATTCACTCTCTAAAGGAAAAACAACATCGTGGGGTCTTTATAGGTGATTGCAAATTATGCCTCCTGGCAGTGAGTGCTTCAAGAGTTTGTAAGAATGCAGATAAAAATGATTGACTGCGAAAGAGGATTATGTTGAAGGTGATTGTTTGTCGGTATTTTAATATACAACGTAAGATCTTTTATGTCATATGTCCTTGAAATTTTGGACTTTTCAACGTAATTTTTTCAATAAAGAATACTGCCAATGTAAGTGGAACATTTAACACCATGGCAGAAAAGCAACTTATATCTTCTTGTTGATTCCAATGTCTATAGTTTACAAAACTATGTTTACTGTGTTTTCTTGGATTTTATTTTATTTTTATACTCCAAACACTAAGAAATTTATAAATAACGTTACAACGATTACCTAAAGGTTGCATAATTTTTCCTTTTTATGAATTTATGGATCTAAGACTCATTAATTAATATGGTTATTTAATCTTGAAATTTAAATTCGTGCGCGTTTCTAGAAATTTACAGTTTATGCTAAGTAAGGTGTACTGTGATTGTATGATGTCCGGTACGAAAGCGTTCGTGTAATATCAGCGTTTTAAATAAAGTCGGGAATTGCAGCAGAATCATGATGGAGGTATTTTTTTTTTATTCTGAAGGAAATGTTCATTAATTATTTACTCCTGAGAAGATAACATTGAAATACGGAGCATTATCTAAATATTTATGGGGTCTATTCGTTGTAAATGGCCACAGATGTGGCAAAGTGGACAATGGTACTTTCTGCTGGACAACGAATTCCACATCGGTTCCAATTGGGTACGGTGACTCGCCCAAAATGACCCTAAAAATGACAAATTTATCAAAAAAACTTTTTTGCATTTTCCTGTAGCCCATACGATTGGAAATCTTGCCCCCAAATTTCAGATCTAATAACCAATTAGTTTTTAAGGTATTTGAAGTTTTATGAGTATTGTTAGTCACTAAATTTGTCAGCTGAGGGTGTGTGATTAGTTTTGGTTTCATTTTAAAGCCTTTTTCCATTTTTAAATTTAATTAATTACTAATATTTTTAAAGAAAATCGATACTTGCAGAGAAGTGGTTATCAACTTCAACTTTCCCTACTAAAATCGTTTCAGTTTGTTTATATTTTGAGTATTTGGTGTTCTTACAGTTACACTTAACTACACTTGATTAAAAAAAGGTCTTTCTCAAGACCAATATTTATTCTGCAAATAAGCATACAATTTATATAACGTAAAAGCTTTCTAACTTTGTTTAAGTTAAGTTTTTTTCTGTTAAGAAAATGCCAAGGACAAAACTTTTCGCACCTTGCAAAGAGAAGCAATATTTCTAAGCTATGGAGTACATCTAAAAATGACAATTCTAAAAAGCAGCCTTTATCTGATATAACTACAAGAATTCAAAAAACAAATGTTTTGAAAACGAATACTACAGGTTAAAGTAGACATTTCAGTGATGTTCCAAATTACATTATAGTGGATACTGAATGTTTAAATAATTTGTTTACAAATAATTTATGCAATATTTGTCATACTGCTTCTTTAAAACTTTGCTTTGGTCAAAGAAATGGAAAGTGAAATATGTTCTTCTCTCTCTCTCTCTCAAAACAGTTGGTTGATACTAAATTGCATCAAATATCAAATGTTAGCAAGAATAAATTTTTTAATGCTCCATTTGATGTAAATATGAGAATAGTGCAAGGTCTATTAAGTTTGGGACTTGGCTATTCGGCATTGGAAAAAATCTGCATGCACATGAATTTAAATATAATGTCTAGTAAAACTTTTAATTCCTATAAGTCAAAAGTTCTGAATGAACATCTCGTTGGGTCAAATCAGCTGTTGCTTGATGTTCGTAGAAATGTCAGAGAGGGGTATGGCTCAAAGAATGATAAATATATCGTCGATATTGGAGTGTCATACGATGGAAGCTCGTTGACAAGCGGACATACGTCAGACATCGGAGTAGGATGTGTTATTTACCTGCTGACTGGCTTCGTGATAAACTACGAAGTAATGTCAAAACGGCGTGGAAAATGTGAGCAGACAAAATTTGCAATTGAAGAAGACAGTGCTGAATTTCGTATTTGGTATGAAGGACATCAGGATGTTTGTAGTGCAACACATGTCGGATCATCTGGTGCAATGGAAGTAAATGCAGCTGCAAAATTATGGGAAAGATCCGAGAGCATTGGCTTCCGGTACACAACCTTGCATTCTGATGGGGATTCTTTCTTGGAATTAAAAGAAAGGAATGTGTATGAAAGTGAGACACAAATTAAAAAAGAAAAATGTATCAACCATGTAAGCAAAAGGTTGGGAACAGCTTTGAGGCTGGCAGTTAAAGATTGGCGAGGGAAAGGTGTAACTTTGGGAGGAAAGAAACACGGTAATTTGAAAGAGACAATAAAAAAATAACTAGATACTACACCAATGCCATACGCAAAAATAAAGATGATATAGAGGCGATGAAAACTACAATTTATGCTACCCTATTCCATTGCATGTGTGCAGACCAGAAGCCGCAAGATAAAAAGTGCCCTTCTGGTATAGACTCATGGTGTTTTTACCAATCATCATTGGCACGTGGTAAGAAACCAGGTTTTCACAAAGATTGGGTAAAAACTGATTGGTAAAATTCTTGCCGATTTATGAAAGATTAGCTTCATCTGATTTATTAAGCAGGTGTGTCAGAGGTCTGACACAAAATTCTAATGAAGCATTGCATTCGATGATATGGAAAAGATGTGTTCCAAAGAAATTTCAGCTTCTAGGAGTCGTGTGCTGATTGCCGTATCAAGTGCAATATCTGAATTTAATATTGAAACATTAAAAGATCTGAAAACATTTCAGGATGTTAATTGTCTTGCAACAAGTTTATTGTCTGAACATTTAGCCTTCTTTACTGATTATAGGAGAACCTATTTCAGAAAGAAAATAAAATCTGCAAATTTTAAAGTCGCACAGCAAAAAATAAAACTTGCTAAATTGCGTCGACATACAATTGAGAAAAAAATAGTTCCTATGTACAAATCTGGTGGTTTTATACATTTTTAAACTTTTATTTATGTCATTATTATTCTTTATAAGAGTGTATTGCATTTAAAACGTTTAAGAAATTATTATGTTAACTTTAAGCTGAATAATCTCATCGTAACAAATGCTACATCGATATTTTGCAAAAACATATTTTGAATAAGTAAAAGTATTTTCAATCATATTTAATTAACGTGGTGTTTTCTTATATTATATAAGTAGTAAAACAATAAACTAAAAATTTAGAGCTTTGCGAGCATTATTAGATTTTGTTTTACTCCATTACAAACTTAAAATGCATTTTCCTCAGACTTTTTTTTTTTTTTGAAGATGTAAGTGTTTTCTAATCCCTAAGGTTTTTTTTCTATTCAAGATAACATTTTTGAAATTTTTTATAGATAATTAGATACGTTTGTTCTACAAAAGTTAGTATGGGTTTAGATCTAGGATATCTAGTTATTTTTCTAAAAATTGTTAAAATAAATATTTTCAAAATTTTCGTGTTTTTTCCAGGTTTTGCTAGAAAAATAATTATTAAAAATCAATAAAAAAACAGATTTTCAAATCCATACTAACTTTTGTTTACAATAATATTAAAAATACTAATCACTCAAAATATTGAAAAAATTTCAAAAATTGTGTATTTTATAAGAGGTTAAAAATACTTCAAAATTTTATAATTTTTAAATTTTTAAAATAAGGACATGTTAAATTGACTTTTTATTTTCAGATTCAGTTTAATAAAATAGTCTGAAAACAATACATAAATTACTTTTAATATTACTGTCCACCAAATTTTTTTTAAAAAAAGGGTACCGTGTAGTCTTAAAGAGTTCTTCTACACCCTCCTTTCTCACCGTTTTTTAGTCGAAATTATAACTTTCAGAAAGCTTTATTTGTTTTCATCATTAAAAAAATATCTCCAGGAATGTTATTTTGAGAGCTTAAAGCAGCTGAGAGACTTAAAGCAGCATCGCAGAGGTTTTACATGTGATTGAAGAACATCACTTTCAGCAGTGCTTCGAAAGATTGTACTAGGACTAGGAAAAGTGCATTGCCACACATTGAAGGTGGTTGTGTTTCGGTATTTTAAAATGAACGAGTAAAGGACTTTTATGCCAAGTCTCTTACACAATTTACACAACTTTGCACAACTCACTTGCAATATAATTGGAATATTAAATTAAATAAATAAATAAAACTTTACATTTGCTTTTTTATTTTTTCTATTTCATTTCAATTCATCTTTACCCTTTATCTTTTCGTTTTAAATGATCTCGACAACAGTATCTGCAGAATATTAAACTTATAGAACAATATTTAGAATACATATGTCGAGGAATATAAAATGTTTTAAAATTAATAAAAGTACGTTTTTTTATAATTGTGATAAAATTTCTATTTCTTCCAATTTATAAATTTCTGGAAAAATTGGATAAAGTGTAGTCTTTACGTAGGTAAAATTGTACGCTTTTTACGTTTTTTCGTATGTAAAAGGAAAAATAATTTTTGATAATTTAAAGTTAAAATTTTTTAAGGTGAATTCCGGAAATTTTCTATTTACAGTTACTTAAAGACTTATGATTATTGAAAAACACTACTGATAACGAACACATACTTGAGCTGAAACTACTTTCATAAACTGAAGAACTATGGGAATATTATTTCTAAATTTTTTGTTTAGTATTGACAAATACTATTAAAAATAAGACCTTTAATATTTTATTACATAAATTATTTAAAATGAAAAATTAAACTTACTTAGATGGTTTGATGCATCAACTTGCTATGTCAGAGTAGTTTGAATATCTGTAAAAAGGATAACTGAGGTTTTCGTTGCTTTTGGTCGCGTTTGCAGAGTTCAGTTTGTAAGTAACATTAAAACAACTAGCTGCATGGCTCGGCGTTGCACGGGCATTCTCTACTTTTATAAATTTTCCCTTCCCTTCACAAAATCAGCACTTCCATTATTCTTTTTCGAAACTAATTTGACTTTTTGTTTTTCCCCCCTCTGCTCTTAAGCCTGGGCTTTTACCGAGTGTATGTGCGGGTGTGTGCGCGTACGATGAGAGTGATTGCTATAATGATGTCATTAAAATTCCCTTTTTTGAAATTTTTTTCACTTCTTTTTACTGTTAGACAGGTTTATTTCCTCTTTAGTTACCCCCTGCGTTGCACAAACATTTTTGCATGTATAACATATTTTCATGGAAATTTCCCTTCTTCCACGCAACAGGAAGTGCTAACAGCTAGAGAGCTGTTAGCACTGCCTGTTGCATGGTTTCTATATTAACGTTATTACAATTCCCCTTTTTAAAATTTCTTCCACAGCTTTCCATTGTCAGGCACGTTTCTTTTATTTCTCTATAGCCCGGCGTTACAGTGGCTTTTTTGAGTGTAGAACTATTCCTACCACCTCCCATTATTTATAAATGATAAATTTAAAAAAATCTTGCAGATAGCTATTGAAATGATTTTTTTCTGATCGTTTGAATGTTTGATTAAACATATGCAAGCGTAAAAAAACGATATATATATATATATATATATATATATATATATATATATATATATATATATATATATATATATATATATATATATATATATATATATATATGTGTGTGTGTGTGTGTGTGTGTGTGTGTGTGTGGTGAAAAGCCTATATTCTAGCTTACATTCACTAAAAAACATTCAAAAAACAAAAGAATACTGACTGATAAAATATTTTAGTATTTTAGTATAATTTTGTAGTTTTTCATGCCACTGTGTTTAGTAAATCATTTAAACATGTATCTGACGAAAAAAAGTATATTATACAAAACTAACATATTCATTATTTTAACAATAATTATTTTCTTAGAGCTTAAAATAATAAAAGGGATTTGACATTTTCATTTACTCAATCAATCTTTACATAACAATAATTTCCTTTTCAGGTTTTGAAATAAAAAAACTGATTAAAAAATGTATATTGAGCCATTAGTTGTGACATATCGTTGTATTAAAAATGGCTGTAAGCGAAAAATCTCGTTTGATGATAAAGATTTAATATTTAAAAAGATTGTAAAATAATTAAATCAATATATAAAATATATATTACTTTTATTATATTAATTATAAAATAGTTTTTCTATATTTGGTCTCAAATTAAATAATAATTTAACAAAAACAAATATTTCAATGTAAGAAGAGAAAAGTAGCATGCTATAAAGTAAACAGAAATGAATTAATGTAAATAGAAATAAAAATTATGTCAGAAAAATAATAGCAGTAGTTAGTTTCTTCTATTGAAGTATGGGTGAAATAACCTGAAATAGAGAAACCGAAAGAAAAATTAATGATAATAAATATTAACAAAATAATATCATAAATAAGAAATATAAGGAAGCCATCAACAGGAAACAAATTAAATTAGTATTACATGAGGAATGGTGTAATACTATCTAACAACTCTGTAATATACCTAATATAAAGTATTAGGTATAATTCAATACTAAAAAAATTAAGTTAGTATGAACTAAAATAAAAATATCTATCTAAAATAAGACCCTGTTGAAATAATCTAAATTCAACAACAGTACTGAATGATACAAACAAAACATGTTGCTAAAAATTAATTATTCAAACAATACTTTTTCGCAATATTTCTATTAGCAATTGTAATTCTATTACAAAGAGCACAAACAAATGAGTACATACAATCATAAATAACTATAGTGATAACTGAAATATATATATCATTTATGGGCAGTATGATAATGTATAAAATATGTATACAATCCCCAAAAACTACATGATGGTAAGATTATCAGAAGAAACATTAAACCATCAGATGTACAATCACATCAACACTGAATTTTAAAGAAATCCAAAAGGATTTATCAGAAAATCTTTTCAATGAGCATATTTTTTCATCTAATACTTTTTTAATCACAAATGATTGATTCATATATTGCAAGATTGTTAGAAGCAAAGTCAAGTCTAGACAAAAAATCAGGTGAGATTTGAACTTAAAAGAATCCAGAAGGAAATATGAGAAATACTGTTTCAAGGTCATCAAAGATATCAAAGTTGTATCCTAGTTCAGCAATAGCTTTTTGTTAAAAAAAATTCTGATTTTTCTTTCATTTAAAACGAAGATAAGATCTTATCGGTCATAGAGATCATAAGGCTATAAACAGTGACATAAAAAAAAAAGTTCAAAATATTACCAATTTGTCGATGGCAATTAGTTTGATGTAAGTGCCATTTTCTCTCTGTTATACTTCAAGCTATAGTTTTGAACAAAGATGAAAACATTGAATTAGCCGATGAAGGAAGAATAGCAAATATTTTTATTTTCAACGACTGAAAATATATTACAATGTATTTATATGTAAAAAAAAGTATACAGTGCATATGTACAATTAGCTAAAAACTACACGAAGAACAGATTGTCAGAAGGAACATATAAGCAATGATGCCACAAACAGTTTTGAACAACAACAACAAAAAAAATAACAGAAAATCTTACGTATCGTAAAATCCGGCGTAGAACTCCCACTTTCAGCAAAAAAAATTAAATTAAAATTTAGGGGTTAAAGAGCTTTAAAAAAAAAAAAGATGAGTATATCAAAAATATTTTGACTTCTAGAAATATCGAAATACTGTTTATTTAAAAGAAATGACACTCCTTATGAACTTAAAAGAGTTGTAATTCTGTATAGATGTATACTATTTTTTTCTATACCTAGGAATAACACCTCGAATAAAGGACTTCAAAACATGAGAGCATTGCATACGTACTTTTCAAAGAAAAAGAACAAAAGAGGGTGTGCGTTACATGGCGAGCATAACAAACATTAAAAATGCAACTCAAAGGTATAGGAGAGCATTATACGCCCGATTTTGTGGTAATCTGAAATTTTCTTTGCATTGTTTTTTTCAGCGTCTAATTGTTCAATAATGTCCCTTTTTTTATTCATTAACACCATTGGAATGGGAGTCTAAATAACTGCGCATATCTTTCATGATATTCAACATTGATCAGCATCTGCTGATAAAGGAAAAAAAAGAAATAATCTTTTTTTTCAACCAAAGAAAATGTCATAAAAATGTACATGAATAAAATATTTAAAAATATATATGAAGAACATATTGTGAAGTAAAGTTAAATCATAATGCAATACGGCAAAAATTGCATTAACTCTGAATTTTAAAGTGCAAAAAAGAATTACTCTTTTGAGCATTCAATCCCTTTCATAGTCTGATTTTGATGAAATTAACATAAACAGCTCAGAAAATCTTAGACGTAAATAAAAATTCGCATTAGCATTCCTATTCTTACCTATAAGCATCACTGCATTCAAACTTGCACCATGTGAATTGTTCTAATTCCCACCAAAATCTTACAAATATTTTTTTTTCATATAAAAATCTTTGTTTTGATATCTAGGAATAATTCGTGTGGCACCAATTTGGTTGTGTTGACACTAATAGGTTAATACCTAAAAATCTAAATTAAATCATGATATCTACAATCTTATAATCCCAATTAGTTTTGCATTGAGTTCCATTTTCTTTTTTTCATCCTTATATTATAATCGCAAAAGTTTGTATGTATGGATGATTGTTACTCTTTCATGCAAAAACAACTAAACGGAATTTAATGAACTTTAGAATAATATTGCTTATACAATAATATATAATTTTTCTTGCTTATTGTAGTTTTTGTTATATGATACTGTGACTGAAGTTTTTAAGCCAAAGAAAAAAGATTTGTGAAGCTTTTTGTAAAAAGAAACTTATAATGTAAACAGATAATGTGGTACTTATGTATTAGCATCACCACAGCAAAATTGGTGCCATGCGAATCACACCTTGATACTAAAATTACAACAAATTTAGAGATTAAAAACAAAAACAGACAAATGTCAAAAGATAAAGAGATTGTAGTGCTAAAAAACTAACATATTTTTTATATAAATCAGTCAGATTTTGGCCGAAAATGATGACATCGTGGCAAATTCATTGAAGTCCAGGCGTCAATTTGGCTAACAGTTATAACGATGTCAATTAATAATAAAATTACTTATTCTTTAACTCCAAATATCAGTGGATTGCATTTTAGACAAAAGACTGGCCAATTCACGAGAGACAGTTTAATGCATTTCAATCGATGAAGTGGATTTATAGTAGGCAAAGAATTTGAATCGCGCGCATCTTCATCGCAGAAGTGGTGACATTCAGCGAGTCTACCTGCTTTTATTCTTATGCATCAAAATGAAATAATAATAATCTGTTACAAAAACGAAAACATTCTTTATTGCTTTGAAACTTTGTTCCACGGAAAATTCTAAATCTTTTACGCTTTTAAGATGTAACAATAAACGTTGAAAATGGCCTAGCAAGCAGTATAACAAGAAAAGAATAATAAATAAAGATTTTTTCTACGCACATTTGTTTTAATGATTTTATTATGTATTCACGTTTGGTAGTCAGCAAATTGCGTCGTCACCAAAAAATATGATCCATGGCCCATGGCAATATCAAAATAAATACTTTATCACTTCTGGACCATAAATAATAAAATTTATTTCGCATGGTTCTTTTTCTTTGAATTTAAATTTTCAAATCAACAAAGAATGCTCTTAACGGGATTACCAGAGGAATTGATGTTAAAAATTCCGTTTTTGCTCTATTAAATTTAGACTTGAAATTTAGCACATATATTTATTTTATTGAGTAGAAAGCATTGCTTTTAATCCATTTACAGTTGCTTTTTCAACGTGAAACAAGGTTCAATTGATTATTGGGTTAACTGCCCATTAAAAAATCTTTATACTTATAATTTTAAGATATTATTAGAAAAGATAAATTCTTTCCTTTTTATATACAACGGAGCACGCGAGAGTTACAGCTATAAATATATTTTTCAATACAATCGAATTATTAATGCTAGATATCAAAAATTTATAAATATGTAAACAGTATTTATTTATACAACGTGAAATGCACAATGAAGCGGGTGGATAATGGCTAGTCAGCTATAATTTGAACTATTTTGCAACTGATGAAACATGGAATTAGCCAATAAAAGAAGAACAATAAGTTTTTCCAGACCAAATTGTCATGCTATTATAGGTTGAAACGTTTCAGGCAAGGATCTTCGCAATTGACGAAAACACTGCTAAAGTGTACCGATATTCAGGCAACAATTTAAATTTAAGTTTTACTTACTTTTGGAAAAAACTTACTACCTTGATATCAAAATCAGATGAATTGTAGCAAAAATTTTTTCAAACATTGCACAACCATAGATTGATAATACTATAAAAACATGGAAAAACATCTTGTACGTAAAAAAATAACTTAAGGCTACACAGTACCCTAAAAATTTCATTTGTACTGAAATTTTTGTTATTGTAACAATTTTGACTTCCTAGCAAGTGGTGACCCAAAAATCATATGATTATGCTTGCTACAAAAAAGCACAAGCGGACAACTTTCAGATCTGCTAGCAAATTAGTTTTTAAGATATTTGAAGTTTTTATGAGATATGGGCTTTGAATTGTTTCGGTTTCCTTTTAAAGCATTTTTCACATAAGTTGAATTAATTAAAAAATGTTTTTGAGCTTTTAGTTTGAAAAATTATAAATTAATTTATATGCCAATTTTCATTACAATAAAAAAATCCTAGCAAGCAGTCAAAAAAGAATTTCTACGCACATTTGATTATGTTTTGAAATTTAAATTCTCCAAGTTTTGAGTTCTCATAATTGATAAAGACATATATTTATTTTATGAGTGATTTCATGGCCAATTTTTGCTTTAAAAAAATAGTTTATATAACTTAAAGGCTTTAACATTAATTTTTTTATACGTGTGCACAATGAAGAAAATGCCATGGCAAAATGCGTTCTGAAGGTTTCCAGACCAAATGTGAGAAACAATATTTCAGAAGAGAAGGTATACTACTGAAAATGATGTATCTAAAAACATCAAAAGTCTTGTACTCAGCTGATTCTGCAAAAATTAGACTTCATTGAGATGCGAATACAAGTATTTTGAAGTTTTATGAGATATGGTTTTGGTTTTGGTTTCTGAATTTAAATGCTTTTGCTTTTAGTTTGAAATATTAATTCCAATTTTCATTACTAAATCATTTTTGGATTATATTTTTGAGTTCCTCATAATTAATTAATAAAAAATTGATGTAAAAATAGTTTATATAACTTAAAAGCTTTATTAATAGAGAAAATGCCATGGCAATATATAAGAGAAGGAATACTATAAAATATGTATAAAAAATATATATATAATTAGACTTCCGAATACAAGTATTCTGAATTCAAATGCTGCAGATATAACGGAATATTTCAATGTAATACTACATTATACTAAACATATTGTAGTACTATATTTTAGTATTTTAAAGTCGTACAACAAGAACTAAAACTTCCTAAACTACCCCAATTTAAATCTGAAAACAATTAAATTTTAATGAGCAAACCTGACTATTTTTAGTTTAAGTTAGTATCATTATTATTTTGTATATAAATGCTTCGTGTTTTAGAACTTTTGTGAAATATTAGGTTAAGATAAAGCTGAATAAACTGACGTCTTAACAAATGCTATCAATATTATGAAAAATATATATTTTGAATTAAAAATATAATTTTCAGTCATATTTAATAAAAATAGTGTTTTAATGTAGAACATACATTGGAAAATAACATATTAAAAAATTAGAGTTTTACGGGCATTATAAATTTTTGTCTTATAACTTTACAAACTTTAAATGCGTTTTTCTCGGACTTTTAATTTTGAAGATATAAATGTTTTCTAATCCCTAAGGCTTTTTCCTGTTCAAGATAGAGTCTTGAATTTTTTTGTATATACTCCCAAATGTATGTTCTATAAAAGTTAGTATGGATTTAGGGTTGAGAACTCTAGTTATTTTTCTAAAAAAAAAGCTAAATTTGATATTTTAAAAATTTTCGTGTTTTTTCCAGGTTTTTCTAGAAAAATAATTATTAAAAATCCACAAGGGAATAGATTTTAAAATCAATACTAAATATTGTTTGTAATAATCTAAGAATTATAAATAACTTAAAATTACTAAAATTTTTTAAAAATTGAGTATTTTATAAGTGTTTGAAAAATTTCAAAAATTCCTAATTTTTTAAAATTGTAAAACAATGGCTGGTCAGACTGACTTTTTGCTTACAGAATCAGCTTAATAATATAATTTATATATAAAACATCAATTATTTTTACTGTAACTGTCTCCAAAAAGTTTTTTTGAAAAAGGGTACCGTGTAGGCTTAAATCACACAATATTGGTAATCTGTTAATCCCAATTATTTTTAAGTGTCGTTTCCTTCAGTTACATTTTTCTACTTTTTTGTTACAATGGAATTTGCCAATAGAGAAAAAGGGTACTTACGTATCGGCATCTCCTCAGCAAAATTTGCGATATCAAAACAATATATTCTTACGTGTGTTATATGAAAAAGAAATCAGTCAAATTTTTGTGAAAAAAAGTGTCACTTTGACTGCGGTGATAAAAATACGTAAGTATTTGAAAAAACAGTAACCTTTTACTTTTTCAATGGAAGAGGAAATGTTGGTACTTGTGTTTTATTGCACCAATGTGTACATTCAAAATAACTCTACAAGTAATCAGCTTTGATCTTCACTTAGAATAAACTGGTGTTTGCAAATGTTTTTATTAAAGTTTAAATTTTTAAGGGCTTAATTTTTAAGTTAAAATTTCCAAATTTCACTCATCAGTAACTTTTTTTTTAAAAAAAGTACTGCGTTAATGAATTCTTGAAAAGGGGGTTTTATTTTAGCAATAATCTGTTGTTCCATCAGTTTAATTCGTTATATCATTATATTCCCTTTTTGTTATACTGCTAGCTAGGATTTTCAACTTTATTATTACAATATGCAAGATTTAGAATTGGTCGTTGAACAAAGAAAAGCAATAAAGTTTTTTGTATATAACAGATTATTATTATTTTTGAACATAATAAAAGCAGGTAAGAAGTGAATTTCATATTGTCTAAAATAATCCACTGATATTTGAGTTAAAGAAAAAGTAACTATTATCAGTACTTGCGTATAATCGTCGCCACAGCCAAATTGGCGTTTCAAGAATCGTGCCATTTTCTGCCAAAATCTGACCGTTTTATATAAAATATGTTAGAATCTTTGTTTTGGTATCTAGGTGTGATTCACATGGCACACAGTTTGCTTTGGTGACGCTAATACATAAGTACCACATTATCCAAGATTCTGTTTACAAAAAGCTTCACAAATCATTTTTGGACTTAAAGACTTGAGTCACAGTATCATTTAATTATAAGCAAGAAAATCACAGTTCATAAAATAAACAAGCATAAAACTGTGTGGCACTAAAGCAGAAATCATTGCATTAATTTAAATCAAAAGGTTATCTAAGAAAGAAAAATTGAGCCCCCATTTTGAAGGGAAATGTTAAATATAAAAACATTAAACATGAATAAAATAAACAAATAAATATAAAGTAACCTAGAATATAGTAGAAATTATAACATTAATTAAATTACATCCTTTTTTTGAAATTTTTAAAAGGATAAAAAGCGTTGAAGGTAAAAATGATTCGGAATAATCAAATGAATTATAAGCAAAACAAATGAGACTGTTGCCATACCAACTAACTAAAAAATCAGTTGTTGAAAAAAAATTGAAAAATCGTTTAAAAATTTAATTTAAAAAAATCTAAAGCGATTTCGAAAAAAAAAAACTCTTCGTAGTGCATATCATCAGGACCTAGAATAAGTATGTGCCAAGTGTTATACTTCTGGGTAGTTTAGTTTGGGAGGTAGAGGTCAAAAACACACATTTTTTTCTTCCTTTATTAATATAGATGGATTAAAATACTTTATAATTCAACACAACTTATACAATTAATAATGAAAGAAGAAATTGATTGGAATGTGTTTTTTAAAAACTAATAATCATTGTTGTCATAATAATAGTTTCATATAATTGATATTTTCTGAAATTTTAGTAAAATTTCATTTCATCTGACTACTTATTATAGCTAAATAATTATTTCCATTTCAAACAAAGTTAATACTAAATTAGCCCACTATCATTTATCTTGATAATCTAAAAGTATTCTTATTATATCAGTTTTTTATTTAGTAATGGAAATACGCTAAATAACTATTTCAAAACATATGATCAGTAACTGTCTATTTTTTTGAATTTAAATTACCTTAAATTAGGGTGAATAACTGTCACTATTAAAACCAAAATAAGATCTAAATTTATAGGTGTACATTATACACCCGAAGTAAATCTAATACTTTTTAAAATAAAGAAATGATAAGTATAAAAAATATTTCTGTATTCAGTGGTGGTCAAAACTGCGCACACTTTTGAAAATTCTTACGTTCTTCATACTTATATGCTTATAGACAATATTATGTTGCACAAAGTGCAAAGTCTTTCACATCATTTTAAAGAATATTTAAAACTAAATTCAATACAAAAAAAAATAAAATCCAATTGGGTTTTTAATGCACAAAAAGTTATGCTTCAATAAATATTGATATACATTAGACACTGATGATAGCAGTGGGTTATCAATACCTAGTGCGGTAGCTTTTATTTTTTATTACAGCTCCACGTGGATGTTTCATTGAGCAGAAATTGTTTTAAGCTCTTTCTTCGTTGTTACATGTTTTTAAACAGTTGTAGCCTCGATTAATTCCCATTTATTTCATGGGTACCTCATTCGGACAAGAGTATTGAAACAGTGCCACAAGTTTTCGATAGGATGTAGATAGGACTGTTTCCTGACCAGGACAACAATAATATTTAGTTAAAAAGAAATGACATCAAATATTGATGTATAAAGATATGTGTAACGAGAAAGTGGTATTTCTTATGTTAAGACTATAGCAAAGATGGGTGGTTTGGTGACTACATCTGGAGACAGAAAGTTTCTTTTAAGATCAGGTTAGGAGACAAATTTAAAAAGCAAAGCAGGGAAAGCCCGAAAATGGAGCACAATATTTTTTGATAGCAGGAGAACCAAAGTACTATGTCTCCAAGATAAAATAATGTCATCAAGGGTCATCAGAAGTAATTTGTATGTGGCGCTGGTGTTTCTGTCAGTTGAAAAACGATCAGGAGAGGACTAAAAGATGTTAAACTAAGAGGTAAAATTCTCCATGAAAAAAATCTTATTTCAATATCAAATCTGCCTGAGGAAAAAAAAGATTCTTTTTCAAATATATTTGGCTATATAATGCTAAATGAAATTTTTCTCCGATTTTTCCGAAATCATTTGGTTTTTCAAAAAGTCTAATGCTAATGTGTTACAAGGACACCTTAGAGTGATAATGTTGATGAGTGAGAAATAAATACCACATAAAGAGTGTTTAGTTTCAAATAACACACATTTTTTTGGGTTTTCCATCACCCTCAATATGCAACATTTTATTTGTAGAATCATTATTTGTAAACACAGAACAATTTGTATTAGTATGTTTTGAAATTATGCAATTACATTAATTTACATTATAGTATAATAAATCACAATTACTATTTGATGTATTAAATTTAGAATTTCAAATATTCACTCTAAAATGTTTCTTCTAAAATGCGTTAATAAACATATTCCCTTTTCCGAGTCTTGAAGCTTCTAAACTATTCTCGCGCTTTCATTTTGTAAAGAAAACTCGCTCAAAAAAATAAATATTTCTCGCAAATTAATCCAGTAATTTCTAAATTTTAACAGAAACGAGTTGTTCACTTTCGTGTTCAAAATTTTAATTCAACTAATCTAATATCTTTCCTAATAAATCAATGTGTTCTTACGGTGTTGTCACTCGATAAGCTTTAGTTCACAACTGAGAAAATTACTGGTAAAACTGAAAATTACCTAGTAAAACTAAGCCTCGGTGAAACTGAGAAAGAGTATTTCTGACATACTATGCAATAATAGTTATAGGATAAAATTTAATTGCCATGTTGAGGTTGATATATATAACATGCATTCTCTCTACGTAATGTAGGGTACTATGTCAGTTAAATTTGCTAAGAATGAATCTCTTTTCAACACGTTGCTTAATCTATAGTTTTGCTAATTACTGTTTGTTAATATTCTGTGCAAATAAGTTTTCAATTTTATCACGCAGACAACCCTAGTTCAAACAAAACTGACTAATGTTTATAAACAGTGAAAGTTTCATAGAACTTAATATAAAAAATTCCTTTTACTTAACAGAATATCCGTTGCATCAAAGTGTATGAGTTTTAATGCACGCTTTTGTTTTTTAACATTACATAAAATCTGTGATAAAAATGATAAAAATAGAGGCGAGTTTGCTTACATTTATCTCTGTTTACAAGGTGGCCATGGATGTCTTGTGGTCATAGTCACGAACTCGAGACTGGAGTTGACGAGAATCGACTTTCAGTCCTGACTCTACTGAAGGCCCGCTCGTATAGAGAGGCTAATCCACATGAAATTTTTCGTGGTTTAAAGCTCTCAATTTGGCGTCACATAGAAGTTTGGAGATTGGGGTGTTGGCTTATGTGCCATTGCCTTAACTTCAAATTTAGGAGTTCCGTCTCTAATATCCCTCATTTTGCTTTAAATGTGATTTTAATAAACACACACTCACTCACTCTATGGCCAAATCATAATTAAAATGCAATTTCCTTCAGAATTATATATATATAAATTCATTATAGAATATATTTTCTCACCAAGAAAGCAAAGAGGAGAAAAAATTGAATTCAGGAAGTTATAAACCCATTCAGTTAATAATAAAAAAATTCTTAAAACAGTAACCACAAATTAAAACATAAATTAGTTAATTAAACTAATATTTAAAATAATTAATGTAAATTAAATTGATTAAAATGTAACTTTAATTATTAAAACACGTTTCACGCATTTTTAAGAAGAAAATGAAATGGCAAATAGAAAGCCTTAGCTCAAAAGTTTCATATTTGAAAAAAATGTACATGATGAATATATTTTGTGACAATTAAATATTTTCTGTACTTATTTTTTTAGAAAAAAATTAGAAAATTATTACAATCGGAGGAAATTCATTTGTCTCAAAATGTTCAAAATAAATCTATACATATAAATAAAAATGAAGTGTCTGTTTGTAATTTGAAATTAACAGCTTTTTACTAAATGCATTTAAAAGTATATACGGTACTTATTTGAAAAAATCAATTTTAAAATTTTTTGTCTGTCTGTCTGTCTGTCAGTCTGTTTGTTGGGGCTAATCTCTGAAACGGCTGAACCAATTTTGACGAAACTTTCACTGGCAGATAGTTAATATTATAAGGAATAACTCAGACTATTTTTATTATAGAAAAAAATTAGGCTTCCGTGAAAATAAAATTAAAACCAATGAAATGGTGAACAATATCCGTTTCTAATAGGGATTGTTTTTTTCAATAGGTATTATTTTTATTCAATAGGGATTATTTTTATTCATTAGGGATTGCTTTATTTTGCGAACCTTCTGTCTTAACGTTTCTAGCAGTTATATCAAACATTTTTGTTTGATAAGGTTAAAGAGACTCGCGATATTTCCCGTTCATGTCCGAGCCTAATGATTTTAACAGTCTTAACTTACCCCTTGCTTGCGGCTTCGTTTCATCCTACCCTGTCCTTCACCTCATTGACAGTGTCAAAGGTCACGAGTATCTCTCCCCCTGCTTGCAGATTCGTTTCACCCTACTGTTGCTAAGACCTGCTCTGAACTGTTGCATCATTCCAATGATTTCATTCGTTCTCAAAAACACTGAACAACGTCAATTTTTCTATAACTTAGACATCATTTAAACTTAAATCAGGAAGTTTTTGGGTTTTACGTCATTTGACTTCTCACAAGGCGCCGCATTTAAATAGAGGTAAGCCAATTTCATACTTCTATTGTTTATTCCATTGCCAAACACTGCACAAAGCAATAACAAATGTTTGTCTTGCAAGAGTGATTGTACAAGTTTGAGTGTGCGGTGGGGGTGGCGATCGCAAAGCCTTCTGTCTCAACGATTTCTAGCAGTTATATTAGCAGTTTGATTAGGTTGCTGCCACTTGCGACATTTTGCGTCCATGTCCTTGGATCCTAATGATTTTACAGTCCTCCACCATCGACAGTATCAAAGGCCATGCGTCCCTCTCCCACTTTGCTCAACAAAAAACAAAGAAAAAAAGGAAAACAAAAAAGAAACATTGATTCACAAAGTAGAAGAATGACATTATACTTATAGCATAGGTATTTTTTTACGTGGAATATATAATTATTAAGTTTTCGTAAACTCTGCGAATTGAATAAATACTTTTTTGTTAATTTCCCCGTTGACTAAGTCGCGGGTAACAGCTATTTAACATAAAATAAATGCATCAGAAAGTAATATTAACGTATTACACATCCAGATAAAAATAAATTATTTACATTATTTTAATGCGTTTATTACACAAAATTTGTAACAATGTGTCAATTTTTCTGAGTAGAAGGAAGTTGTTTTCAAATATCGATCCATAAAAGAGTTACGGGGGTTATAAGTAAAAAAAAAAACTTTTTTATCAGCTATTATATCTACAGACTTAAAATTTAGCTAACATGGTTTTTTGTTCAGCTGAGATAATGCAAAAAGTTGTTTTTTTGTTTAATTTACAATTCACGTAAAATTATCTCATTAAAAACTTCTTTATCCTTCAGTCTGTATAGCTTAAATTTTCAGTTCACCCGTGCGAAGAACGGGTATACTAGCTAGTTACTTAATACAAATAAATAAATATTTGTTGTTCTAGTTTGAATTGGACAAGACTTTTCACCACAGTTTTAAAGATAACTGTATCAAATTATTTTTAAAAAATATTGAACACCATACATTTATTTAATATTTCAAATTAAACAAATATTAAATTTTCTTTGATCCCTCTGTTCTCTTCGTTGAATAAAGTTATGATATATGGTTAGCTTTTTTAACAATAAAAACAAACTGAATTCCGAAGAAAAGAGAGCGATACATTTAATATTTACAGACCAATGGTTAAATTTTAAATGAAAGTGTACTCCATATAATATAAAGTATAAAAAATTAATACACATGTTTGTATAAAAGGGTTGAAATAACCAAAAATGTACCTTATTAGGATACTTTAGTATATGCTACATACTTATTACGGTAATATAATGAAAAAGAAAAAAAAATGATAAAATTTTGTGTTGTTACTTATGCTACATGATCAAAAGTAACATCAGATCAAGACCCTCAAAATTCAACATGGCAAGGGGCTAGTTGTGCGCCTATTGTTGGCCGTAACTTTGAGCACCATACAGGTAACAGTGCGATTTGGCTCGGTTTCACCCTAATTTTGTGTCGGAACTCCCTGGGGGTTGTCTGAGACTTCCCACCACTCTTCCTCTCCGACCAATTACAGGAGAGGACTTGCGGCTTCATCACTATTTTGAGTACCCCTGCCGTAAAGGTGCTATACATTTACAAACATTCACGACTTCTCCGAGACTCAAACCTAAGCTCAACAGCCAGCGTCACTAACCACAAGACATCTTTTAAAGAGTCTTAGTAAAAACCAACTTTTAATTCAGTCTTGGTTCCTAATCTTTTTCTTAGATGACACTGCAATGCTTACCTAGGAATTCGAGACTTTTGCTGAATTAATATTTTATGTACCTTAAAAACATGCCTTTGATTATAATTAATTCCCTCATTTTTAAATCTTTAGTTACACTGAGTGTATGCATTCCAAAAATTTCTTATTATCAACAGTTTAATCAGGCTCAGTTTCTGTAATAATTTATCACGTTGCAGTTTCAGTGTTTTATTTTTATGTATTACATTTTAAAAGGAAACTTAAAAAAAGCTTTTTATTTCTATTTACTTAAAGGAATTTTTTTAAGTAAATAGAAATTGTAAGTGAGAGAGAGAGATAGAATTTTTCCTTGAGAACATTGCGTAATGTGGACACTTCAAGATGAATTGCAAAATAAAGGAACTCGTCTTCCATTGGATACTCCAATTCCTCGCAACGTTGGATCTCCATAAGCCGTCATCTATCTTAACGAATTACCTAGTCTTTTGACACACACGACACATTAAAAACTGACAAGCTCTGCTTGAAAAGTGCTTCGGAGGACTATGGGATGTGAGAAACTGAGAAATCGTTGAAGGGTTTCGTTTCCAAATCTCTGCGCTTTGTTCTTTTCACATAATGCTTTGATTTCCCGTTTTGAAATGTGAATTTTCATTGTTCTCTAGTGTCCACAACTCTGAATGGAAATTACTGCACAATGAGGGGAAATTTTTCAATTTTTTCGTGACATTTTTGTTGACGGAATTGCCATCTGAAGTGATTGTTTGTTAGTTTTTTTTTCTATGGAAATGGAAGAATTCCGTTGAAATATTTTTAGTGATAGCAATTGATTTAGTAGATCGCCGTTTTGAACATTTTGATTCATTTTCTATTCATAATAACGGAATAGTTATTATGAATAGTTCATCGAGTTCTTACCTAAAACCACCTACAATGTTAGCATTGCTAGACCAAGTAGGAATTATTCTGTGTTTTTTGTTACAATATCGCTATTTTTTTCGCTATGTAACTGATACAAGAAAATTATCAAAAATAAACTTGTTTTATATGTTAATATACTTAAATGGTTTATCTGCAATGAGTTTTTAAAAATTCATAGTTTAGCACCTAAACTTTTAATAGTATGAGTATAATTAATAGAATAAGTGAGATAGTTTCTAATGAACATTCATCAATTTCAAATTTTCAACCATCTAATTTGAAGCAATTAGTTACTGAATTATGAGTTAAAATAATCACGCAATTTTTTCTTCTAGCGTATTTAATTCTGGAAGTGGAAACTTATTGAAATAATATATAGTTGCGTTGTATTTATTAGAACTTTGTACACGAAACTCATCCCCTTATTCATGGTTAAAAGTTTATAATGAATAAACAACGTTTGGTTTCTAATATTTACTGCACGGTTATTCACTTCTAAGCATAAAATGTGGAATACAGATAAAGAAGGCTTAAAGTTGAAAAATGATGGAAGAATATAAATTATTTATTAAAATCCTTTAAATTTAGTTCAAAAGTAGGTATTATTTAATACATTATACATATTTTCATTGCAAAATTCGAATAAGTTTACTCTACATTAGATATGTGTTTAATTATAGAAACGAGAAATATTAAGTCTTATATAATCAAATAAGACTGGTGAAAATGATTGAAATGACAAATAATTCTTGTAATAAAAGCTAAGCTAACAAAGCAAATAAAACGAAACTTAGCTAAAATTTCATCCGATATAAGACGAATATTTCGGGAGGGGCGAAATGGGCACAGACGACACCCTAAATAAGGAAATTGGTTAGTTGTCTAGCGCAACAGCTGACCGACACCCTGAAAGTCAGAGAAAACTGTCTAATAGGGTGTATGATTGCCTCTATTAGCTACACAACTCTTGCATCGGTGTTTCATATATACTGTTTATTATATCAACCCCTGTTGCAACCACCCCCACACTTTCACCAAGACTCTCATGAGTTCATTGATGATCAGTAAAGCTAATCTTTGAGCTGCAATTGAGTTTCCAAGTGCTTCCTATACATTTCTAATTAGATAAAGTTCAGAGGACATCGCAGGCCATTCTAATCATTAAATATCTTCCAATTAGAGGTATTAATCCACCAACTGATCCCTATGAGGCCGTGTGTTATTGTCCATAGACATGAAATTTGGTCCATATTATCCGTGGAAATGTCTGACTTAGGGTTCAAAGATCTCGTCTTTGTGTCCCTAACCTGTCAGATAACTTCTATCAAACTCATAAAGGTCGGTATTCCCGTCAGCCATGGTGTTTGTTCAGACCATCAGACCACCTTGACCAAGTAATCCTTTTTGACAAAGTTAGAGGGCTGATCTGGATTCTCGGGTTCTCTCTAGATGCACACATCTTGAGTCGCTGTCCAGGCTGAATTGTGATTCGTTACCGAAGAGAACTAGGCCCCACTTGTTCTCTGTCCAAAACAGCTATTCTTGGCACCATGCTAGACAGCTTTTTTTGCGGTTCACAGTCAAAGAGATGCATATTGCAGGATATCTGGCATACATGAGCCCTACATTAAGTCTCTTGGCAACTGTTATCTGTGAAATGAATGTTCTTGTTGTATTATACAGGCCCCGAGGCAGTTGTTTTCTTGGCGCAGACCTATCCTTTTTGAGTAGAAGTCTCAAATAACGGTCTTGAGACAGCATTGTAGCCAAGTTGTGGTCTTGACCAGGTCGATGAGAGAGAGAATCATTGTTCCTGTCTAACAGAGTGGACACCCCATTTCTTGAAACCCCGAAGTTCCTACAAAAAGTAGTCTGTGATTGGTACACCATGAGTCTTCCAGCTATCCTCTATCTTGTGACTTCGTCTAGATTCTGATGACAGGGCATATTAACGATAAGTAAACAAATAAATTAACAACAACACGGATCAGGCAAAGCTACGATGTTTCGAAACGTCCTTACGCTACAAGCTTCAACGAGAAAGTTAGGTACCTTTACACAAGCGCGATCACAGCGACCTTGACTTTAGACGCCACAAAACACCCCATAGAAGAGTTTAGCTTTCATATGATACCTTATTTTCTTATAAGCGTTAATTATTTTGTTCTTTTTATTAGAAAAAAAAACCATTCCTCCATTTTGAGGTCCGGCACTTGCATTTTCGAAAATTATTGATTTTTCCTTTCTTATTATTTTCTGAAATCTTAAATATTTCTGCTTAAAATTATAGATGATATGAAATAATACGATAATTAAAAGTATTTTTATTTATTTTTCAAATGAACTCTGCTAGGAGAGCACCTTTGTTTCCCCTTACATAAGTTTCTGTTGAGCGTGAATCCATTTCGTGTTCATGTGCAAAATTTGACTGAACGAGGCTTATCCAAAAGTGTATGGTTCTTTTGGATCTTAAAAGTGAATCAGGGAGAAAACCGTTAAGTGATGGAAAAAGCCTAAGTGGTCGTAGCCACTCACCGACATTATAATATCAAAAGTTCAAAGGTATTATGGTAAGGCTATTAGAAACAATATCAACGATCTATACAGCATGAAAACTGCTGTTTGGGCTGTTTATTTTCATCTTCTGTCTTCAAACGACAGCCCTCAATATGGACTGTGTCCATCGGATGGCGCAAGTTTTAAAAGGAAAAACCTCAATATAACGAAAGGCACTATGATCATAAACACAAATAAACGTGCTGTATAGGATAATGAACTAAATGACTAAAAACAACATATGGTGAGTGATTCCAAGATCTACATTTGTGGAATCAAAAACTCTGAAATTAGGGCTAAATAATGTAAATAATGTCTTAAATCATAATGTAAAAGCACATATCCCCATGGTGTTCCCGCATTCCACCGACAAACTAGAAGGGGGATAGTAGGCAGCATGAACAGGATAAATTAAAATAGAATATGGGTCGTAAATCACGTTGAGTCGGTTATAGTAGTCGTTGGGAGGACGATGAGTCAGACGAGGAGCCAGGTCAAATGAATGCAGGGATTTGGTGTGCGTGATAAGGTCGATGAAACCTGCTCGTATGAAATTTATCCACTTCTCGGGGAATTGCAGCTTGAAGTACCGACCATTATGCACGAGAATGGGTTGCTCATGCACGATGGTGCAACATCACGTATTTCGATTGCAGTACTTAACCACCTACATGCTAGGCATTCAGGGAGATGGTTTGGAGGCAGCGGACCTATTGCTTAGCCTCCATGTTCCCCGAACCTAAATCTCTTCAGTTTCTTCTTTTGATATCCCCTTCATTTGTGTATGAGACGCCGGTGACTACAGAGGAAGACCTCACGGCCCAAATAGCTGTCGCTTCAGCTGTCATCGCCAGCACACCAACATTTTTTGAACACGTCCTGCAATCTTTCGTTCGTTAATGTCGGCTGTGTGATGACTTAGTGACAGCAACTGCAAACGATTCCTGGGACAATCAGCGTTGCATTTCTGACGTGGATCTGCGCTGCATTATTTGTATTGTAAACATGATTTAAATCTTGTAAATTATTTCTTACTTCTTATTGTCTGTTTTCCTACCACCCGACATCCAGCTATCCATAACTGTTTTTTTAAAAAAATTATTCCGACTCAACGTGGTTTGCGACCCCATGTTCCAGGGGGATTTGTCGTCCCCATGCTGCCTATTATCTCCCTTCTTAATTTGTAGGTTGAATAATTCTCAACACCTTGTATACAGTTTTTTAGAGAGAACGCATCTACCTCATTTCTGTCTAATCGTACAAAAAGAGTCACACACACACACACACACACACACACACACACACACACACACACACACACACACACACACACACACACACACACACACACACACACACACACACACACACACACACACACACACACACACACACACACACACACACACACACACACACACACACACACACACACACAACATTGTTTACACACACACACACACACACACACACACACACACACACACACACACACACACACACACACACACACACACACACACACACACACACAAATATATATATATATATATATATATATATATATATATATATATATATATATATATATATATCCGGCGTATAACGCGCACTTTAACACGAAAATAAGACAAAACTTATGGATGCGTGTTAAAAGCCAAGTATAAAAATAATAGCTTTAAAAATAAAAAAGAGATAAGCGTTTAAAATAATTAGGCACTTACATCGAAATACGGCTTATTTAAAAGAAATAACATTGTTTATGAACTTAAAGGGTTGTAGCTCTAGAAGTATACGCTTTTTTTCAAAATCTTGGGATTATACCTAAAATGAATGACTTCAAAATGTAAATGCATTGCACATTTACATTTCAGGTTTCTTCGTAAAAAAAGGGTGCACGTTATACAGTGAATATACCTTAAAATAAAAATTTCCACTTGAAAGTAAAGGTACGTGTGCTATATATATATATATATATATATATATATGCCGGATATTACGGTATATATATATATATATATATATATATATATTATATATATATATATATATATAGATATATATATATATACACTAGCTGGTATACCCGTTCTTCGCACGGGTGAACTGAAAAGTTGAACAACACAGATTGAAGGATAAAGAAGTTTTTAATGAGTTAATTTTAAGTGAATTGCAAATTAAACAAAAAAAAAAGCTTTTCACATATCTCGGCTGAAGAAAAAAAAGAAAGAAAAAATACCTTTGTTAAATTTTAAGTCTGTAGATCTAATAGCTGATAAAAAGGATATTTTATATTTATAACTCCCCGTAACACTCTTGAGGCTTGATTTTGAAAATACCTCCCTAAGCTGATCTCTGCTCAGCAAAAGTAACACATTGTTAAAAGTTTTGTGACGCTTAAAATATTGTAAATAATTTATAACTGAAAGTGTCATACATTAATATAACTTTCAGTTGTATTTATTTTATGTTAGAATTGTAATATTCGCAAGCAACGTCGTTTCTTAAATTATAATGGCGATTCAATGAAAAAAATAGCGAAATGTTGACAATAGAGTAAAGTTGGCAAATGTCTTGCTACTTTCATAGCTCAAACTTTATTAGAGCTTTGTAAGACCCGCCGTGTAGGAAAGCGATGCACGTTAATGCTTTATCTACCGCATTATCATTTACTGCAATTTTTTTCATGCAATATTTTTTTAGGTCACTACATTGAAAATTAAGGGACATACATAAACAAAATACTCCACTTAGGGAAATTTAATCGGTTAGAGCTAATAAATTAATTAAATATATTCAACTGTAAAATTAATTATATACACCATTCACTTAAAATAAATAGCCGAATCGTTTTCTAAGGTCTCCATAAACATACAAAAACATAAGACACTTAAATTTTGACATTAACTATTTTTGGGGGACAAAAAAGATAATCTTTGCAATCCGCTGAAAACGCTGGCAGCTGAAAATGTAATATCTGCTACAAAACTATTTGCCTTCCACGCTAAAATACTCATCATAGAACCTGTGCTGTCATATATCTTGGAAGAGTGTATTTCAAAGAATATTCCAGCTAAGTATTGGTAGAATATTTCTGCTAAATTGGTGTGACGGGGTAGTTAGGAGAAGGGGGTTTCAGCTCAGGTGTCGTCCACGTCACTTGACCATGGTTCAAAATTATGTGGTCCGTCGCCAAAAGCCCTCATGTAGCTGAACAGTGCGATGTTAATATTCACTCACTGAAAAAATTACAGTACAGTAGTTATAACTATTTTTATACTTAAAAATGCAATCTGCCTATTCAATTAAAATTATAGCATTATAATTAATTACTAACCACACAAACAAAGTTTGAAAATTTGTCCAAATGATGCAGTGTGAAAGAGAAAGTTTATTCAGGCAGACAACAAATGTGTCTTATATGCATATAGATTTGTTTGAATTCTTGTGTATTATTACTTTTGTAAGCTTCATGACATACTTTATGGTGTACCAGTATTTTAAAGCTGACTGAGTCACAGCAACATTTAGCTGTGTATAGCTAGTTATAACATAAAATTAAATCTTAAAAAGATATCAAAAATAAAAGACGACTCTCTCTCAATATTTGGAATAAATCACACACAGTATAAACATTTTCAAACAAACACAATATATATATTGTAAAATATTTATTTTGCTATTTGCACTTCAGACAGACATCAAACAAAATTATAAAAATTGTCAAAAACAGATAAAAAAAAACATATTTAAGAAAAATACCACTGATTAATTTTGCCAAATACATCGCAATGTGCAAAAAAATATTTGCAGTACATAATAACCCCAAAAAAAATGTAAGTACTAAAATATAAAAAAAACACAAAAATTATATATTGAATTAATTAAGGATTGCTGGAGGGAAAGGTAAAACAGGCTAAGATAATACTCATAATATTAATTTCATATTGGTTGGCTACTCAATTTTGGCATGATTTTGAAATCACGGTATTGGTATGTTGTGGCCAGTCTAATGTTATAGTAATGTACAGAATTAAAGGTACTTACGTATTATTGCAACCTATTGGTGACATTATACAAAATGAAGCACATGATTGCTAATTCAACACACACAAAGTTGGGATTGCCAAAGTGGCGAGTTGTCTTGAACGTTGGCGATTGTGAAATAATACGCAAGTACTACAAAAATTATCCAAAGTATATATATCCCGAGCATAAAAATTAATTGAAAAATGAAGTACAATACTAACATTAACCGACATAAAAAGAACTGAATTAACTTTATCAATGCAAAAGCATAATTTGAAAAAATAAGTTACATAAACAGCAACCTATTGGCGACATATGAAATGAAGCACATGACTCACAATTCAGCATATATATGACATACGAAATCGGGGTTGCCAAATTGGCAAGTTATTTTGAATGTTGGCGATTGTTAGGATAGTACATAGGTGCCAAAAATAATTTATCTTACCTCTACCTGCTTCCTCAACATACTCATTTTTGGCATGATTCTGAAATCACGCCAAATTGATATGTTGCTGCCAGTCTAATGTTATAGTAATGTACAGAATTAGAGGTACTTATGTATTATCGCAAACTGTTGGTGACATTAAACAAAATGAAGCACATGATTGCTAATTCAACACACACAAAGTTGGGATTGCCAAAGTGGCGAGTTGTCTTGAACGTTGGCGATTGTGAAATAATACGCAAGTACTACAAAAATTATCCAAAGTATATATATCCCGAGCATAAAAATAAATTGAAAAATGAAGTACAATACTAACATTAACCGACATAAAAAGAACTGAACTAACTTTATCAATGCAAAAGCATAATTTGAAAAAATAAGATACTTACATATAACCGCAACCTATTGGCGATATATGAAACGAAGCACGACTCAAAATTCAACATATATATATGACATGTAAAATCGGGGTTGCCAACTTGGCAAGTTATTTTGAATGTTGGCGATTGTCAGAATACTACATGAGTTCCAAAAATAATTTATCTTAAGACCACCTGCTTCCTCAACAGGTATTTAAGCCATTTGTCTGTTTTGCTCATTCACTGATGCCTATTCCAGTTTGATATGTAATTACTACGAACACTGCTTTTGCTTGGGCAGTATGATTACCCAAGTATGATTTTCTGCATGGCAATTTTATGCACTGAAGCCAATAGTATACCCTTAAAGGTTAAAATAAAGACACATGAAATTGCAAAGAACCATATTATTGGATCAAGTGTAGTATAGGGGACTTCTTGGCGCAGTACTTTATTTTGGTTACTAAAAGTGGTCTCCAAGGTACTTTTTTCGGTATTATTTATTTTAGAATGAATTCGATATCTCACCATGGCATTTAGATAAAAATCGAAAAATCCGAAGAAAAATCGCCAAACCCAAAGAGGCCCCCTCCCCCCTATACTTCATTTGAACCGAACTGAAATATAACCCTTATCAATGAGAAGTTTTAGTTTGTCAAAATTATAATCTTTGCATTCTAAAGAAATAAATAAATAAGTTGTAATTCGCAAGCAAAATCACACACATAAACATCCAGCGATAATACCTAAATGTTGCCAAAACAACAAAACAAAATTTTAGTTGTTGAAAGAATAATCCTTAAAAAAATTATTTATTCCAAAAGTAATCCTAATTAAATATCAAAGAATAGAAAAATTGAATAAATATTCCAACCGATAAACATAGCTACACAGTAAAAATATGTAATAATCTTGAAAAACTGCATGTAAAGTATAAATTGTCCACTTAGTGAGAAACGTGACTACATATGACGTCATAACATTGGAAAATCAATTAAAATTCAATTTTAAAAAATTTGGAAGGAATTATGAACGCCAAACCTATTTAAGAACCTTTCTCGTGTAATTTTGTGTACGTGTACCAAGTTTCACGTTATTTGTGTGTCTAGATCTCGAGTTATGAGGGAACAGACAAACAGACAACAAATGCGTCTTATATATATATAGATATATGTATATGTATATATATATGTATATATA
>BMAU01017069.1:0-60000 GCA_019973935.1 Trichonephila clavipes | reverse complement strand
TGTAATAAAAGTATTAATATACAAGGAGGAACACAGATGACTACACGAAGATAAATCTTTGTATATATAATAGTCATATTATAATAGATTATTTTTACAATAATGAAATAAGCACTCGTTTATAGAGAGCTTTACAAAGCTTCAAAAATGTCTATCTAAACAGTTCCTATACTAGAAATTCCGTCAGATAAATTTTATCATTTGTCTCTTCAACGTTCACGACTGAACAGACTTCTGAACTGACTGAACTTTTTTCAAGAACATTTAATACAGCCTAAGGAAATTTCAAAAAGATTCGGCCCTAGAGTATTAGCGAGGATTCCTCGGCAATGACATACTTTTTCGCCAAATTTGTAGCCAAAGGCGTTAAAGAAGCCAATCTAGTAATACTAGTTGCATCTTCTATGATTTCCATAATTTTAATTTTTCAGTTACCATAACTCGTAAACTATAACTAAAAGTTGAACTCGGGTGTGCAGTTAATATTTGGCGATAAATTAAAGGCATTGCGTTAATACGTAAATACCTTGAATAAACTCGACTGTCAAGTCATTCACTTTTATTTTTCTTATTTGGCGAAAAGAAAATTAATTACTAAATTGCAAGCTAGCACTTTTTCTGCTCAAATACTAATTATTCACAATACTCTTTCTACATTCAAATTCACTCTATTCAGCATGCGCCTTGAAAATTTGAATAGCAATCATAAAATTCGAGTAACTATCATAATACTTCCGAATATAAAGCTACACTTGGCTCAATAAATAAAAACAATTGTTCAAAGTTCGTATTTTTAAATATTTACTTTTTAAAACCTTAAAGCTTTAAAATGTAATATCTTTATTTTCATCAGAAACACCATTAATAATAAAAATATATATTCATGATATTCAAATGTCATTCATTTACAAGCAGATTCTGTAAAATCTTTCAGTTGAAAAATTCGCTCATCGCTGCACATCGATCATCCTTTCAAATAACTCAAAAATAATCGAACAAATAAATGCAATGAATCCAAATGTTTCGAAGAGTGTTTGTAGATATTTACAAGTCAAAGCCATTTTAACTCCGATTCTCTCTTAAATATCCTTTTCAACATCTCACTTTAGCAACTAAACCAGGTTTGCATTCCGACTACAACAGGACTCAAAGTTTAAAAAGGATAACGGTGGGATAAAAGATACCTATCCAACGCTAAGTCCTTAATTGTAAGGTGACCAGTTTTTTACAATGAAAAGGAGGACTAAAAATTTAATAAAAAATTACAACGTAAATGTATGACACATTTTATTAATTCAAACAAAAATCACTAATTTAAGTTAACATTCCTTTTAATTTATTATTTAAATGACTATTTTACCACAGAATGATTCTTTTTGTTAATACATGATTGTCTAAAATATCGGAAAGTTCGAAGAGCATGAAATGTCTTTCATATTGGATTTTACGGTAGTGCTGCTGCTGTATACAAAATATCCACATTCAATCTTGATTTCTCACACGTCCAATAATCATTAGCAATTAAAAAAAAACTCTTTCAAATGCTATATTAGTTCCTGTGCAGCGCAACGAAAATTCAACAAGAAAATAACTATGTTTTCAAATGGATTGTTTTCATTTTTGAAATGGTTAAATATTTCCACAAATCTTTTATCAATTTCAACATGATGATTTTACATTGATTTAATTTATCAGTATTTAAAATACTTTCAAAATGTGTTCTTATAGACGCGTAACAGTTCGGAATGGCATCTCTAAATACAGATTAAGAGATTAGTTTTAAAATATTGAAAAGGAGGACAAGTAGGAGGACTCTTTTTGCGGAAGGACAGAATCTATAAAAGAAAGACTGTCCTCCCTGAAGGAGAGGACGCTTGGTTACCTTATCCATAGGAGTGGAAAGGGAATAATAATAAGGAGTAATGGGGCTTCAGAGCTGGAGCGTCATCTAAACGGCAGTCCATTTTCAAAAGAGAAAACTTTTAAGGTCCTCCCTCGGCATGAAACAGAAATAGATCTATAAATAACGATGGAATGGCACCGGAGAGTAACTGGAGTTTTTATTTTTGGTTAGCTTTAAGGAGAAGAGAGATGGAAGTTTTTTGCTCAAATCAACTTAAAAAACTGCTAATACATCCAACTTTTCTTTTACAGCTGCTAATAAGACTTTATTACAACAAAAAACCCAACATAGGTCATTAATAACGAACGAAATTCTTCATTGGAACTAAAACTGAAAGTTGTGCTAGACAAATCGGGCCCATCTACTATTGATCCAGTTTGTAATAAACGTGCACGCTAATTATCTAGTAGCGCTGCATAGTTGTTAATTAGTGGTTTTATTCCTTATATCAATTTAAATTTTTATATGTTGTATCTACTTATAGACTAAGAATTTTTACTGTACGGAAATCTACTTTTTTTTTGTAAAAAAAATGATTTGTTTTTATGTTATAAATAAGTAATATAGATTTTATTATTACTTTTTGTACAGTTTTTTGGGAAAATATTTAGAGATTTGTCATCTTACATGATTTTTTAGAATTGAAGAAAATATTTCTAAATTTACCGTTGGTCGCATGCATTTTTTACACCATTTTTTTTCATGGTCTTCTAAAGGGCGTATCTACCATGCAAAACACGAGTTGGGTGTAATAATAGCTAACTGTGTTGTTATTTTATTTAAATTTGAACACTGTAACATCTATATAAATACGTATTTGATATATAGTTATGTTATATATAAAGGATAGTAATTTTTGAATCAAAACCTAAACCCACCTTTGTTTTTCCTATATAAAAACATGACTGCAATTTAATCAAGTTGAAATACGTCAATATATCACTTGAATAAAGATGAGTCCTTTAACTTTACGAAATATTTGTGCACTTTTCCCTTTCAAGCTCTATTGATCATTTCAGTCTCTCTCGTTTCACCATGTTTTAAATGACAGTTTTTTTCGAAAATAATTTACATTTTAGCAAATATATATAAAAAAGAAATGTGTTGGATTTAATTGTTTAAAAGTTGCATTTTTTTTATTTCTAATGGACTGCGGATTGGTTTATTACCATTGCAGACCTAGTACATTCCCCGGAAGTTTGTATCTCTTTTTTCTGTGGCATCATAGAGGCGGATATCAATCACCACAGTTAATTTTGACACCCAGCTTTCTCCCCAGAAGGAGGCATCTGAGCTCTGACGATGCCAACCTGTACCAGGATTTAATTTTGCTGATAGCGCCCAAACCAAAGAGACGCTCTAGGGCTCTTTTACATGCCGTATAATCATACTCCATGGCCGCTTCGATTTTCAGCATCATGAAAATTCACCGACTTAGGCCGGGGTCGAACATGCAACCTTGGGTGCAGAAAACCAGCGACCAACCAACCACGCCACCCTGCCGGCATGTTGCATAAAATATTGAAATATTTTAACCTAACGTAGATCCTTTAGTAACACTTGAATAGATCCTTTAGAAATATTTAAGAAATTCTGAAATTGTGCTTTAGAGTTACATTAATGTTGCATAGTTACTGTTCTTAAATGAAATTTAAAAATATTAATATGAATTAAATTGCTTATTAATAGTAACTGAAATATTTTACTCATCTCTCTATGCATAAGAAAGTGTTTCGTGATGTTGTAATAAATTTATTTATACAACAAGGTATAGTGAGTAAAAATGGATCGTATAAAATTCAATTTAACTGAAGATGAGCGCCAAGAACGAATTTTGCAAAAAATGAACAAATGAAGGAAGTGTGCTAAAGACAGAAATTTCTAAATGAGTTAAAAATCTACATCCTGAATAATTAGAAAATTTCGAACTATCCGGAAAACTAAAAACTTAATAACCTGAACAGTTAAAAAAAAGAAGTGCTATATATTATGTACCATAAAAATATTAGAGCTAAATGACGCAAATTAAGGCTAGGGTTATATGAAGATGGGTTACAAGTTGAGTATTTGAACATCAGTGATTTAAATAAATAATGTGTTTTCTGGTACAACGACATGTGAAAAGGAAATATTCAGGTCAAAAAATAATTGCTGTCATCAAGGTTAAATCAAACTACTGCATCCTGATTAAATTTTTGATATTTGATACAACACAGATGTGAGCAAACGTTTTAGACAAATTATTAAAGTTTATAATAACGTATTTGAATTAGATTCATTTAACTTTCAAAATGGTTATTTGAAAGGACATGGGCCTTAATCAATGCATATTGTACGGGGGGAGCAAATTAAAGCAACTGCATCTTTACTACAGAATGGATTACAGTTTGCAGTTTGGGCAGTGTGTTTAAACAGTTGTATATTTTGTAGATTGGAGCTTGCTCCCCCCTAGTGTATTTAAATATTTTTTATTGAAAATAAAAAATAATTTAATTTTTTTTGTAAAACATATCCTATTGAAAAAGAATAATACTTAAGAATTGTACCGTAGACCAATTTTGCCTAACGAAAACAGATCACCAAAAAAAATAATAAGTCGTCAAATGCCGCCATTGTTATTATTACTGTGCTCCAAAGTGCGCGGCAATACTTTCCACTATTGGCTGTATATCAAGGCATTTGGTAACGTCATTTGAAAAGACGAAATTGATTGATGGTATAATACGTAGTCCAAAACAATAAAGTGACTAACATTGTTAACTTAAATTGGGAAACATTTTGAATGTTGTATTAGAGCATTACTTTGTGACAGTGTATTTACTCTGTTGTCTGTTTTCATTCATTAGAAATAAAACTTGTGTTTCTATAAAATTATTACGTATTAATAACAAAATAATCAAAGGGCGTTAAAATTATTAAATGTTACAATATTTTGCAAAGAAAACATAATAGCAGTAATATTGTAACATAGATCGGGGCTCCAGGATTTTATCCTATTTGTCTTAAAGAGCAAGGCAGTTCTTCAGGAGCGATGACAATTTATTGCTGAAAATTAAACCTTAAAATATGGGATACAACACTAAATTTTGTTAAATAAATCCCAGAAGGTTTTCACGCCTTCCACAGCACAACTATCAGTGTCTAAAATAAAAGTATGTTTAAGGATTATTCACAAGCAGTCCCTCGTCCTATTGAATCGCCGAAATGATAACTGACTTTTCAAAGGTCAAAACAATCTTAACTCAGCTTTGTGGAGCTACTCCCTATTTATAGGTCACATGGATTCTTCTAGAAAGATCCGCTTACGTCATAGATTTTGATATTGATAGATTTCTCCGGTAATTTCCAAAAGCATCCAATGGTCCTAAACTCGCCAAAAATGGTAATCCATCGTAAACATGGTTGCCAAAAATGATACCAATTTGGCTCTCTCACCCACATTACACCAAGTTTTCATTGAATCGCCATTATAATATAAGGAATGCCATTGCTTAAGAATATTACTATTATATCAGAAAATATATACAAGAGAAAGTAATAGTAACGTATTACAAATCATTATTTTTAAATTATTTACAATATTTTTAACATTCATTTCACAAAATTCGTTATAATATGACCTCCCTTGCAGGATATTCTCTGCTATTTTAGATTTAAGTAATAAATTGTATAGCCATTATATCTGAATATGTTGTTTCTTTTTCCCACTGTAGTGAATAAGATAATATCAGAAACGTTGATGTTCCAAAGAGTGTGTAGAACTAGCAAACGAAATATTTAAATACTTCCTTCTTATTAAAAATGTCTTTAAGAGAATCTTATTTTTTTTAAAAAGAATTATATTTTAAGTATTTTTATTCTTTTTTTATTTATCTAATCTATTTCTTGTTGTTGTCATTCAAATAAATCTTTTGGAAAAAAAATTATATCATCATTTTTTAGAAAACAAGGAATAATAAATTTTTTCTGTCGAAAGAATCTTTCTTGGATTTATTGGGTGAGAAAATATTCTTCCTATGATGTATTTCTTAACTGACATAGAAAAAACAGTTTATGTCTCTTCTTGTAGGTTTACTATAGTAAAAAAGAATTGAATGCTGTTATTTGGAATAAACAGCGAACAATTTTGTTCAAAAAAAGACTCTTTTATTTATTTTTCTTCTAGTTTCACCACCAACTGTCATTTATGTGACATTTTCCTATCAATTTTGCGTTAAAGGATAGTTCCCAAACATTAAAATGACGCTATCGTGTTCATTAAATTTCGTTTCATTTTAAATACACATCTCATATGAATATTATCAAACAAATTTCACAACCTTGAAAAATTATTTCAGTCATAAATATCCGAGACGATTGTTTGTGTTTGATGTGTATGAAGCTTTTCAGCTGAGTTTAATTGTGTTTCATTAAACCTTTTTCATTATTTTAATAAGTAGTTAATTATAATGATCAAAGAAGACGTTTGGAAATACATTGAATAATCCGATCAGTACAAATGCACATGTCCTACCCTTTGGGTGTAATTGGGCTTATCATAGGTTATTCTCCAGTTTAAAATTAGTAGTTCTAATTTAGGATTAGTTTTATTGCAAAATAATAAATTATATAAAGGTAAAGAAAAAAGGTTTCACTATAAAAATGTATGGTATTCGATTTTTGTAAACCGAATGAATTTTTATTTTAAACTAGTATGTAAATTTTAAAATAAAGATACTGTAAAAATCCCAAACTGGCAACAGTAAGATGATAGAACTGATTTGCTGGGAACACATGATTGCATTAATCATGTAACATTAAAGTCATTTGAATTTATGATCTGATTGGCTGAAAACATCTAATTATATTTATGAAGGTATAATAACACTATATGAATTAAACTCATTATCCTTTACTACTAGAGCTAAAAGACCGATTCGGCTGATAATTAAAAATTAAATTCTAGCCGAAAATTGAAAAATATTCCTAAATAATCCAGAATAGAGAATAAAATAACTTTCTTATCTTAGTTAAGTTTGCTTTGAAAAATGCTTCTCCGTCTCTTCTATTCACCTTTAGTTCAATTTCAGTTCGTTCCTTTCCTTGAAAAATACCTTGCAGTGTTTCTGTTACAAAAGAAGTATATTCATAGATAATAATTGATGTCTAAGACACACTTACAAAAATGCTTCTATTCAAAGTTTGCGTTAGAATGTACTGGTTGGTTCGCTACCAGACCGACAAACTTACAAGGTGTGTAGGGGGTACCCAGACGACTCGGAATCACATAAGAATGCAAGTTCAGAAAGTTGCAGTTGCGAGGTATGGTGCAAAGAAGCATATAGAAAGAACAAAACGAGCAACATATTAATGGAGCATGCAACATTTTATTGAAAGGTTGTACTAAAAGAGGTATTCAAAATTACAACCAGAAGTGGTCTATCATGCTTGACAGCAGGGCTGCGTGGAATTCCTAAGATACTTGGCATGTCATGTACACTCCCGGCAGATACACATGTTTCAACAATAAGATATTCAAGTTAAAGAACAGGCGTCTCGTACACTAAACTCTTCATGTAACCAGTGCTTTGTTTGAATACGAGTTCATTCCCTGGAGAAGCGGAACGCAAAGGACGACTTCTTGCAGGGTCTCTTCCCAAACCTTCCATTCGTTGCTATCTACCACAAGAATGCCCGGAGGAATTTTCCAGAAAGTAAAGAATTTCATACCGCACCCCTGTCAGGACTACCAGAGGACTTTCTGTCATAGTTTCGAACACCTATTGTAGCTAAATATTTTAATAAAATGTTTTCTGTCTCTTCAAAGTTTTGTTGTCTCTGTTCTTCTTCTGTACATCTTTGCACCATAGCGCGAAACTACGGCATTGGCATTCCTATGTGATTCCGTGTCGTCTCTGTACTTCTTAATCAACCTGCTAGTTTGTCGGAATTGTAGCCAATCACCCTGTATTAATGCATAGATAATTGATGCGTTTTTATTTAGTTTTATTTGACTTCTGAATGAGTTGGAAGATGATTCTATTTCCCCAATATTGAACCATGGTAGCAATATATTTATGTGGACACGGTATGTTAGGGGTCATGCTCATAGACTCATGATTTGCGTGTCATGAATTCGAGTATTACTGCCGCTGAACATTTGCCATGTAAAGGGTATAATGGGCTTTAAATGTATCAAGGCTCAAAGTGCACCTTTTAGAGTGGCGAGAAGCTTCAAAGAGAGAGAGAGCGTCAGTTCTGGCATTCTCTCATCATTCGACCATGGTGCAAAATGTTATGATTCTTAAGCAATAACCGTCGTATTGCCTTACAATGCGACGTAAATAAATACTTACGCAATCCTTTTATTGTTTATTTCCTTCAAACCACTAGAAAATATTGCGTGTGTTTAATATTAATAAAAACAACAATTATTTTTTCAGTTAGTAATACTCACCGATTTAATTTATAGAAGGTTTAGTGTTATTCGGTAAATATTCAATGAATTGCAGATTTATAATAATACCAAATTAGACAATATAAAATCCGATCACCAATCTGTGACATCTCACGCGTCTTTTCTTTAACAAGTCCTTTGGGTTCTGAGATGTCACAAATCTTACCTTTTAATCTATCCTATCAAAACAATAACAAAATTCTACTGAAAATTGTTCCAAGTATTTTCATTTCACGGACGATAATATCATTCTAAATTCCCTTTCTGAACCCCTCCCACGTGATTAACTCACCATTCTCTTTAAACTAATCAGATAAAGGGTTACTTAATTTGCGACGAGAATGGCAACATTCCACTTCTCTATCTCGATGCTTAATCTATTTCCTGAGGCGACGAGATGAAACGTCTAATTCTCGATGATGTAATTATAGTTGTTACATGGGTAAGGAAGAGCTAAATGAGTGCGATTTATGAGCTAAAACTTAATTCGTTTCGATAGACCATGTAATTTGAGGGTGACCGAATCTGTGTTTAAGTGACATTTACTGTTTGTAATTAAATGAATTTATAATAATATGTGCTGTGTGTGTGCTTTTAATAACAGAAAAACTAATATATCGTCGAAACCATAAATTGTTGAAAAAAATTTGATTTCAAATAATCATCCTAAAACTTGTAGATTTTTCTAATGACATGTTCGTTATATTTTGCAACAAATTTTGTCAGAAAAATCACTTCTACTCATTGTACATTCCTGAATACATTTCTATCTTTCTATTAACAATCTTAAGTGGCTACAGTCTTCTTTCAGCAGGAAAGAGATTAACGTTTAAACTCTACGTAACAATATACGGGGTGGTCCAAATAAGACCGAGTAATGTTAAACACGGATACATAGGGTAATAATAATTTATTTTGATTATTTTTTTCTACATTAAATATATTTTGTGGAAATTATGTATGAAATATGTATCTATCTATCTATATATCTATATATATATATAATATATATGTATATATATATATAATATATGTATATATATATAATATATGTATATATATATAATATATGTATATATATATAATATATATATATATATATATATATAATATGTATATATATAATAATGTATATATATAATATATGTATATATATATATATATATATATAATATATGTATATATATATATATAATATATGTATATATATATATAATATATGTATATATATATATAATATATATGTATATATATATATAATATATATGTATATATATATATAATATATGTATATATATATATATATAATATATGTATATATATATATAAATATATGTATATATATATAATATATGTATATATATATATATAATATATATGTATATATATAATATATGTATATATATATAATATATATATATATATAATATATATGTATATATATATATGTGTGTGTGTGTGTATCGTATATATATTTATATATATATGTATATATATATATATATATGTGTGTGTGTATCGTATATATATATAATATATGTATATATATATATATATATGTGTGTGTGTATCGTATATACATATATATATATATATATATATATATATATACATGACATCAGAAAATGTCCACCATTTTTCTCGATACAAAGATTGGCTCTTTTTATCGCCTTTTACATTACACCACGTAATGTTTCTGGTTGAAGGCTCAGTATTTAGTCTAGAATATATATCGCTGTTTAATAGTCTCTAGTTTATTAACATACTCTTTGTCTTTCATACATACCCATAAAAAAGTCTGGCACAGTTAAATCTGGCGAACGAGGTGACCAAGGCAATTCTAATTTTTTTTTTAAATCAGACATTTTCCAAAAATTTTGCGCAGCAGATACATAGTTTGACGAGCACTGTGCACAGTTCCTCCATCTGGTTGGAACACAAATTAGGATTCTGATGCGTCATTGTTCTCATTGTTCTGTCATTGTTCTATAAGAAGCTCCGGAAATCGTTTCTGGCGTTTCATCATCATTCTCGAAGAAGTATGGACCGATAACTCTATTGGTCTTGACACGGCTCCTCACAGTACATTTACGAGATGGGTGCAACTGATGATGGTGTGTTGCTCTTGAATTTTCAGAGCCCCAAAATCTAGTTTTGTTGGTTGACATAACCATTTAATAGGAAATGCGCTTCAAACGACATCAAAACATTACTTAAAAATCCATTTGTGCGGCTAATTGCGTAAAATGAATGGCGCATTGTAGTCGTTGTTGGTCTTGTTGTGGCAGTGTTTGCCTAATTTGAATTTTGTTTGTGTACATCTTAAGATCCAACTTTAAAATCGTACTCAATGTCGTTCAGGAAATGCCCCAATGGCAGGAACGATGGCGTGTTGAGACAGATGAATCATCAGCTGCATAGTTTCCACGTTGTCTTCAGTGTGAATATTTGGATGTGCACTTCTTAAAGCACGGTCGGCAACTGGACCCAGTTCCTCAAAACAACTGATCAAACTCCGAATCATGAAGGCTGTGGGAACTCATCTTGAATTTAAAATAATGTCGATATTTACTTTGTGTCACATCAATGGATCGTTGACATTAATTTAAAAACTCGATAATTTTAACGCGTTGTTTTGTACTATCTGGCTCTATAATAAATTTTCAAGAATCTAATTATATAACCTACAAAAAGAAAAAATATTATGTTGTTGAAAAATATGAAGTTTGACACACTCTCTTCCAACCACCACTGGGTTGTCTTTGCTTCAAAAACAGATACAGAGTCCTATCGAAGAGTCCAGTCATTCCCATGGAAAAGGTTTGCGTTCAGAGTTTTTACCGTTTGTTCTTTAAAAGCATTCTGATAAGCCTTTTCCTGGTCTATACTCCATTCTCACCAAAATGAATCTCTTAGATACTTCTATAGCTAACATTTGACAAATCATCATGAAAGCTAAGTGAAAGCTGCATGTGAGAATTTTTCTTCTATTTAAGTTCTTGGACAATTCTTGTATATACATGGTCATTCTAGTGGTTGATAGATCTTCAGTGTTAAAAAGTATATTTTATTATATATATATATATATATAAAATTTGTATATATGTCCATTTTAAGCATGACACCGTATCATTGTCTTTGCTTTAACCCTTTATCTACCACATTATGATTTACTGCAGTTTCTTTCACGCAATATTTTTTTAATCCCTACATTAAAAATTAAGGGATATACATAAAAAAAACTCAACTTTGGGAAATTAAATCCGTTAGAGCTAGTTAATTAATTAAATATATCCAATTGTAAAATCAATTATATACACTGTTCACTTAAAATAAATAGTAAAATCATTTCTAAGGTCTTTATTAACATACAAGAAAAATGAGATCCTTACTACTTTTTCTGAACAAAAAGGACAATCTTAGAATCCGCTGGAAACGCTGTCAGTTGAAAACGCAATTTCTGTTATAAAACTTTCCATCTTCCCCGCTAAAATACTCATCGTAGCAGCCCTGGTGCCTAATATCTTGGAAGAGTAGATTTCAAAGAATATTCCTGCTAAGTATCGTCAGAGTATTCGTAAAACTGGTTATTCTATGTAATTTTAAAGTGAGGGGTAGTTATAAGTGCCGTCGGTATATAAAGGGTTAAGGTACTTCTGGAACTGTACTTTCTTTGGTAAACTATGATCAGTTGTTTTCTGATAGTCTCTTGCTCTATGACATTCATTTTCTGTGCGACACAGTTTTTTGGTACGTTCATCCGTTTAAAGCCCCGACGGATTTGCAGCAACATTCGTGAAAGACAACGATTATCCGCAAACGAACTATAACGACGAAATTTATAATTGTTTGCTACATTTGAGTCATAGAAAACGATTTGCTTCAGATCGATGCAAATTTTTGCACCAAAACTTGTTTCACAACTAGATGTAAATGTTTTAAAACTCAGGTAAGATAAAATAAAATATATGGTGCAGTTTGGTGATGTATGCCATTTTTTTGGTAATTTAATAAATCAATGGTTAAAAATCCTCTTAAGAGTTATATAACAAATTTATTACCTCTTAATTCTTAAAACCAAACAATAAGTTTTACTGAATCAAGTCGTGATACAACCAAAAAGTCGCCTAATTTGGCATATACGGTAAACCTTTGACTTATGCTACCCCAAACGTACGCGCACCCGGAGTTACGCGATTTTCAAATCTCGTCAATTCTCCTTTTGTTTTCGACCAAGAAAAAATTGCTAAATTTGGTGAAATTGGTAATGTGATTGAAAAAGTTATCGATCTTGCCAACCGAATAAATTTAGAAGTGGATAGTGATGACGTTCAACAACTGTTGGATGACTGAAGGACTGTCAATGGATGAGCTCATAGAAAAGTATGAACACGAGAATGAACAAGGAAATTTGAAAAATAATTTTGAAATGGCGATCAACCGTGATACAATATATTTTTGATACATTTTTTTTCCTTTCAAGAAATAAAATAATCAATGAGCATACAATGCTTCACGATATCTTGAATGTTTCTATTGACAACTTAAAACAGAAATTAAAGAACATCTTTTCTATATCTGTTTAACTGACACTTTTATTATTAAAAATATAATTTAAGATGAAACCATTTTTTGTTTATTTTTGTAGATAAAAAATTAAATTACTTCATCTTTTCCTTTCTATTTTTTATCTGATTGAGTGGTCATAGTGGTCATTTTAAATAAATCGCGAATGAATCCCCCCTTTTTGTTAAATTCAGGAGGGAAAAATATTGCTTTTCTTTCCTGCAAAATGACTTTCCCGGAATTACTGAGAAAAATACATTCTCGAATATCTTCAATCGAAAGAAATGTTTATAACCCTTTCTATCAGCTTCATCTCTTCGCCATGTAAAAATTCTTCTTTAAGAAAATTCAGAATAAAGAAATATAATTTTACTTCGAAAACTGATTTATTTTGTTTTGTTTTATTATTTTTCTATAGATTTCGTCCATTTATTAGTTAGCAGTTTTTTGTGCATTTGGTTTCAACAAAAAAGCATGTTTTGGATATTATACATGCACATCACAAATTAGGATAACTTTAATGAAGACGTTATGAAATTCTAAACACCAAATTTTAGAGAAGCTTCTTTGAAATGAAGAATATCTTTCATAAATATGTGTGTGATCTTTATATTTTAAAGTACCTCATTAGAATTTCTTTTTCAATGAATAATAAATCAATTCATTTGTCATATTTTAAGTCAATAATGGGCTAACTATTGTTCTTGAATGGGATACAATAGTCTGGAATTTCTATACAACCACTATAGATTTTAAAGCAATTGTAACACGTGATGTATAACACCCCCTTTTAACACAAAAAATAAAATCGATATTTACGGGGGGGAGGGTTACTCGCCAGGTATAAAAATGAGAGGATTAAAAATAAAAAATTGATGAACATGGAAAAAAATTAGACTTATGCATAAATCAAAATACTATTTTTTTAAAAGAAATAGCATTCTTTATGAATTTAAAGGATTGTAGTTCTGGAAATGTGTATGCTTGTTTCTCAAACTTGGAATATTGCTTCGAATAGTTGACTTCAAAACACATAAGTGTACTGTATCTGTACATTTCATGTTTCTTTTGTATAGAAAGGGATGCCGAAAAATAAAAAAAAAATGCAGCTTGACAGTATTGATGCGCGTTGCACTTTGGATTTTACGGTATATAAAATTTTTCATTTTTGAACTTTTGATAAAGAAATGTCTTTATGATTGTTTTTACTTTCTTACACAGGCAAAATTTTGCATAGCAACTTGAAAATATTTGGCATATGTAGAGTACAGTTGTTATAATTTAGGTAAAAATTGATTTTAAAAACTTGCATACATAAAATGTAAAATGTGCAAAATAAATATACATAAACTTATTAAAACATACTTATATCTTTGATTAAAATTGAATTGAAAAACAAGCTTTATTTTCAATAAAATAATTTTTTTAAATAAAATGAAGTCGCAGATTTATTTATCGCATAAGTATTAAACCTATACATATAAATAAAAATGAAGTGTCTGTTTGTAATTTGAAATTAACAGCTTTTTACTAAATAGATTTAAAAGTATGTACGGTACTTACATGAAAAAAATCAATTTTTAAAATTCTTGTCTGTCTGTCTATCTATCTGTCTTTCTGTCCGTCTGTTTGTTCCGGCTAATCTGTAAAACGACTAAACCAATTTTGACGAAACTTTCACTCGCAAATAGCTAATGTTATAAGGAATAACTCAGGCTACTTTTATTTTAGAAAAAAAAATTAGGATTCCAGGAAAATCAAATTAAAATCAATGAAATAGTGAGCAATGTCCGATTCAAATAGGGATTATTTATTTCAATAGGGACTATTTTTATTTAATAGGGATTATTTTTATTTAATAGGAATTAATTTATTTCGCGAACCTTCTGTCTCAACGATTTCTAGCAGTTATATCAAACTTTTTTCTTGATTAGGTTGCTGCCATTCACCACATTTCCCATTCATGTCTTGATCCTAACGATTTTACAGTCCTTAACTGCATTGTCAAAGGTCATGCTTCCTTTTCACCCCCTTCCTTGCGGCTTCGTTTGTGTTCGCGTTTCACTCTACTTGCTACTTAGACTTATTTTGATCCTAAAGATTTTAGTCCTCACCAATCGACAGTGTCAAAGGTCATGCGTCCTTTCACCCCTTGCTCAACAAAAAGCAAAGAAAAAATAAAACAAAAAATAAACATAGATTCACAAAGTAGAAGAAAAGTTTTCGTAAACTCAGCGAAGTGAATAAACACTTTTTTGTTAAATTCCACGTGGATGAAGTCGCGGGGGGTAACAGTTATTTAACATAAAATAAATGCATTCGAAAGTAATATTAACGTATTACACATCCAGATAAAAATTATTTACACTATTTTTAATGTTTATTACACAAAATTTGCAACAATGTGTTATTTTTGCTGAGCAGGTTGGTGTTTTTAAAAATAGACCCACAAGAATGTTACGGGGCGTCATAAATAATAATAACAATGATAAAAATCAGCAATTATATCTAAAGATTTAAAATTTAGCAAACATGGTTTTTTGCTCAGCTGAGTTATGTAAAAAGCTTTTTTTGTTTAATTTATACAATTCAAGTAAAATTAACTCATTAAAAACTTCTTTATCCTTCAGTCTGCATTTTTTAATTTTTAAATTCAGCCCTGCGAAGAACGGGTATACCAGCTAGTACAAGAATAAAATGATTAACGGGAAAATTAATGTCATTCGAATAAAAGCGTGGTGTGTTCTGTACTAATGGTTATGATTTCTTACTAGTTCTATTCCGAAATGCTGAGATAGTGTAAAAATGTAAAACAAAGCACCCCACAATTTTACCACAATCACATTTTATAATTTTCTCTCGTTAATCATTTTATTTTTATATTAAGAATTATTTTTTTACTTTTTAGTTCCATTCACACACACACACACTATCGTGTTTTTTAGATTTTTTAAATATATATATATATATTTTATATATATATATATATATATATATATATATATATATATATATATATATATATATATATATATATATATATATATATATATATATATATATATATATATATATATATATATATATATATATATATATATATATATAAACTATTTATTTTTCGTGTTTTAGTTCAATCTACAATACAATAAAAACCTGTTATTTTAATTTTTTTAAACTATCATTTATTCTTTGTTGAATTTATCTATGAGTTTCATATTTGGAGCCGGAATTGTGTGGCTGCTGGAATTAGTCTTGCTCTTCAATGGATATTACTTAATGGGTCTGAAGGGTATTTATTCTCTCCGTTTGCGGGGTCTCAAACGAGTTCCATATCGTTATATTTTTAAAATTCCTTCTCTATAGATACAGGTCTAACTAATAAATGTGTCTTAAGAAGAAATATTAAATGTCGATCGTATTATCACCTTTTTAACGTATTGCAATAATGTTAATTCGTATCATCCCTTCTAAACATATTACTTTATCAAAATATAAGAAAATATTCAGCAGTAAGAACGTAAATTTATCACTTTTTAAACGTATTGCTATAATGTTAATTTGCATCATCACTTCCAAACGTATTACTTTATAAAAATTAAAAAAATATTTATATATAGCAGTTAGAACATAAATTATTATTATTCATACGCTCGACTCTTTTCCTACCCATTTTCACATAAGGAACACTTCTTTTGTTTTATTTACTAAAAACCTATTTGCGGTTTTAGGGTTGCATCTTAATCTTTTAGTCACTAGATTTGGAATTAGTCGCCAAATCTGAAAATGGTTTATGCAATTAGTCGCCAAATCTGGAAACCACAAAATGAATTAGTCGCCAAATCTAGAAATCCTTATTTTTGACGATCCTAATCAGGATAATGAAACAACATTATGAAATTATTGTATTGTCATCGGTCCTTGACAAGTGTGCGAAATTTCGAATTAATCTGACCTTTTAAAGTGGGGAAAAATCGAGTTCAAAGATTCCATGACAAACATGTGAAACTTATAAAAGCGTGTTAAAAAGGAAAATAGCAACTCAATCAAGATATCTTAGAAACTATTAAATCTACAGACTTGGAGTATGGTGCACATGTTCCTTTTATACAATATAGGTCAGCTAAGAACGGGTTTTGCAAAAAGTCAAACCCTAAGTGGCAGAAGGGTCGGAGATAATTATTACCATTTTTAAACAAAAAAAAAAATGAGCAGTCTTGAAATTTGGTACACCTTTTATGGAGTAGAGATCCGCTATAAAATGGTTTTTATGAAAATCGACCCCCAAGGGGCATTGCGGTGATTAAGGGAAGTAATTGATAAATATTGCAGAGAGTTGAGAGAGTTGCAGGTATATTTTTCAATACAATCGAATTCTTAATGATAGGACTTAAGATATCAATAATTTATATTAATATAAACTATATTTTTACACATTACCGTGAAATACCCAACGAAGCGGGTGGGTAACGGCTAGTAATAAATAAAAGTTAAGACATTTTTTTTTCAGATTTCATCGTCTGTTATAATAAATAATAATTAGCCATAAAGTTTCTTGTAACCACTTCTGAAAAAATGTTTTCATCAATGACCAAAATCATAACTTCTATCTTAGGACTTCTAACTTGGGGAGGGGAAATCTCCACTGTCCGTGACTAATTGATTCCAGAGAAATCGGAGCAGAATGTAACGCTTCCCCCCCGGAAATGAGAAGAACATCCCCGGAGAGAAATGTTGGAAGACAGCTGTGGACAAAAAACTCAACGATCGGCCACAGATAATGAATCCGATGCTTACCTTAAGCCGGCTTCTCAAAGCCCGCTAATAAATCCCCCTCAAACCCTCTGAGAGTGAGTAGAATGAAGTGAAGAGGACATATAAGGGGTTAGGAGTTAAAATCATTCATCGCCACTGAAGAACATGTTCATCATGGATTTCCTATTATAAGATTAAAAAAAGGAACATATATATATATTTACTTAATACATAGTAACACTACTTTGCGGATAGTGTTAATACAGTAGACACGCATTTCTTATATTTCTTTTATTCGAGAATCTTAAGAATTTCAGTAAGTTGAGATCTTAATATGGGTTCATTGTTTCTCTCTCTCTCTCTCTCTCTCTCTCACTATGTAAAGTTATACAATTTTACAATAGTTATGTATTTGTTATATAAATTGTCCTTTCGTTTACACGTGCTGTTATTAGGCTTGGCTTCGTTATTTTTTCTGAGTTTTTTTCCTTCACTTTCCATTGCAACATTGTGTAGAAATTTTCTGCTGGATCGAGAAGATTGGATCCTGTAAGACAAGATTAACCCTATTTCACTGTCCTAAATCAGAGTGACAGCTCTAAAAATTTATTAGTTGTCCCTTTTGGTCTATTAACTTTTTAAATGTCTACTTATATTTTGGAGGGTTTTTATAGGTTTTAAAATTCATTCTCTCATCCATTTTTAGCTTTTATAGAACTACAATGTGTCTTTTATTAATTTAATTTATATTATTATGCAATATATATACACTCAATCCATTGAGTTTTTTTTTTCAAAAACCTATTCATTATGTGATTAATGATAATTGTGTCAACTTTCAAAATTAAAAAATATATGTCTCTACTTTATTTCCTGATGTATAAATTGTGCTCAATTTGTCACTTCTTAATTACTATGTTTTTGATTACCAAAACTACAACTCACCTTTAACTAAAACAAAATATTTTATTTTGATAATTAACTGCTTATTCTTGAATGAAAATTGATATGTGATTTCAATTTTACTTCTGGTATCCTTGTTCTGTATCGTGAGTTCGAATCCTGATGCCATTAGAAACCCATTCTATAGGAGGGATGATGCGCAATAAATATGTATATGTTGAGCCCCAGAATCCTAACGTTAGCGTGTGGTGTCAGATAGGAAAGTGGGAAGTTTCTTTTTCATATTCTCTTAATCATAGTTAAAAAAAACAAGCATCATTGTATCTAGCAATTCTATTCCAAACAAAACTTTTTGCTTCCCCACAGGAGTGTGGCCGAGGAAACAAAATGGTCATGGTTACGAGCTCATCGCCAATATATTCGAGTTCCAAAAACTTTTATTGTGGAGGGGTAACTTTACACTAGAACGTCCATCGGTGTCGTTTGGACAGCGGAGCCTGTTTAGTTGGCTCTCCTTTCCGCATTTTTGCAGGGAATTTGATAATTTTTTGTGACTTAAAATAATTTTTTTATGATTACACAGAAACAGTTTTGTGGTTCCAGGTTAATTAGGAGAGGCTTAACAATTAAATATACCTAGAACCTCTGTTGGTGTCGCTTCGACACCGAGGCAATTTTTCATTATAAATGGCTGTCGTTCAGCAAAAGGTAGTTCACTAAAAATATATCATTAGTAAAACAAACTTCTGGAAGTAATATCACACATTTTTTTACATTGAATGCAGTGTTATTGGGTTCACAGTGGAAATGAATCAGTTATACTACAACCGTTGTGTCTAAGTGTTTCGTTATACAACACACAATTGCGTATCTGCTGTATTACGTTCAATTGACGCAAGTGCAAGAAAGTTGAAAAATCAAGTAAATACTGAATTTAAAGGTATTACAAATTCACTAAAACACAAAAAGTGCGAATTTAAAGAGTGTAATGGAAATGTAACTAAAAATTTTATGCCTCTTGTATGAAAATGGTATGCGGAAAATGTACAGGAAAAGTTAAATACTAATGTATTCATTACAGATGAGGTATGTACAAAATATGATGAAAAAATTCACCGTTTCACAAAAATTATGATTTTAATTATTGTTATACCAATATTTATGAATATTATCGATTTGTCCTATTTTACAAGTTCAAGTAATTTTCTGTCACAGTTTTTTATGATACAAAGGGTTATAATATATGATAATCACGTAAAATAATATTAAAAAAATCTTAAAGCTAAACCGTACTGTACAGTAGTTCAGCCTCTATATATTTAGTTATTACGATTTTTTATATATATTATTTCACGGTGTCATAAAAACACCGATGGATGTTTAATAGTGTAATTCCGGAAGTTCTTGTGTCAAACCTTATAAGGCTCAAATTCCTCATGTTTATGTAGAAGTTAGATGAGATATGTACGAGATTGGGTGCTGTCATTCCCCTTTGTTTCTGAGTTACAGAATTGTTTTATTCGTAGCGAAGTTCATAATATGATGCTCATAGTAAATAATCAATTCATTAATATATCCTAAAGCCGAATTCCATTGACCGAGAGATCCCAAGCAAACATGATTTGTCACTTGCGAGTCGTAATGGAAACGAAAAAATTTGCTTCCAAACAGGTCTTGTTTCAGGTGGATTTGTTACAAAGCAGATACAGTGTACTAAAAGTGAGAAATTATAACAACTTGATCCATTCTCGACTATTGTGCAAAGGATAACTCAAATCAGTTTTTTAAAACTCTGCTTTAGTAGTTGAATTCACATAAATATTTTGCTTTAAAACAGCTTAAAATAATGATTAATCATTTGCCAAAAAAAAAGGGAACTTTTTTTTAAATAAAAGGGGAAAAGGTATTACCGCAGAATGACACTTACTTATCCAGAAGAGGATATTCGACACTTCTCCTCTCATTAACTTCCCACCCTCATTAAGGTAATTTAAATGAGGACAATTCAATTGTGAAAAGGAAATGGCTCTTTAGTTCCTACTTACTAAGCTCTTCCCGTAAATCTTTGAACGACTTCCTCAGGTGATGGAGTGCGCGTTATCATATATAGAGGATGCAATCGAAACTATTGTTCCGAATAAGGTAATAATTTGTATGCTGGAAATTCCTTCCATGCTCTTTATATTTTAGGGGCTTTTATGTTGTAGTAAATATATGTATTGGACTCTTTAGTTCTAGATTCCTTTGAGCAGAGGTAACCAAACAGCGACTCCTTGTATAGTTGATTCGGCTTTTCAGACCTCTAGTTATATCGAAAAACTTAAAAAATAATTATGTGTACTAAAACTTATCTCGTTTTAAAATTTCTTTTATCTTTTATAATTATCTATCACAAAAACTTATCTTATTTGGGAATACAATTAAATGTTTGACTGGCTTAAGATTTCCGAAGAAAATTGTTTTAAATTAATAGGTAAAACTTACATATATATATATATATATATATATATATATATATATATATATATATATATATATATATATATATATATATATATAATTGTTGAATTTTTTCTTAATTCCGATCTGATGCATTTAACTGTAACGAGCGTTGTGAGCTACCTTAGTTGCATCCGAAAATAACTTGGAGGTGACACTGAATAAATGTTATTGAAAGAATAAAAGAATGAGGAGTACTGTAGTCGGGTACTTTGTGTTTCTGATCTGCAGTGCCCTTTATCATGAATATTTTTAACACAAAATCTGATTTTCCTGTGAGCCCTTTCATGCAAACATCACTTTTTTATCTTTACTTACTCTTTTATAAATTTTTAACGTTCAAATGGACCAAACCAATGGTACTCCAAACAAAAAATATCCATGCCAACATGAAGGCGTTGATTCAACAAATTTAACGTTCATCAGCCGCTATACATGACTGGTCTTCTCTGACACCGACATGTTTCTCACGAGCTCGTGGCCATAACCATTAGATATATAACCACGGACACATAAAAGAAGCCGTAAACTTAGCAATACAAAATTTATATTTTTCTTTCCTGCAATTTTTGGTAATGTAATTCACAATAACAATTTCAAAACTTAACGTTCTTTCAAATTCAAATAATCACAAGCTCGTAAGCGCAAAAGAAACAAAAAAAATTTCTTCCAAAATAAATCTATAAAAAATATTCTTTAACGACAGAAAAGAGAGCAATAATCCCTTCTGATAAAAGAGATATATTAGACTGAAAAAAATCCGGTCGATGAGAAAGAGTCGAAAGATTCCTTTCCGAAATTAAACACTTCATCTGTCTTCTTGGATCCGAACGATTCATCACACAGACGCATTCAATGTGACATAGAAAGGTAAAAAAAAAAAGAAAAATCTTCTTCGTCATCTCCAGTTTCTTCTTCCTCCTCCCGTCTGGTCATTGTTGGTGAAAGTCATAAGCATCCCTTAAGCCGCGAGTGGATGGTTTGTAGGGTAAGCAAGATGAATGGACGAGAGACAGAGGAAGGTGTTTCTTCGACACAGAAAAGGCTTTTAGTTTTCTCTAGGGGATGAGGATCATTTAAAGACGGAAAGATGTTGGAGGGGAAAAAAAGGTGATTTCTCCAACGAAAGTATGAGTAGAGTTTGGTATAGATAGGGTGAGTTTTGAAAATGGAAATCGCATACTATTTTAAAATGTATTTGTGAATTTGGAGACACAGTATAAAATTAAAATTTTAATGCACCTGAAGTATTCATAATAGATGGTAGAAAAGCTCGGAAATTACCTCTGGCGTAGCTAGTACTGAGTGGGCTCTGTATCTAAAGGCTTTGGGGTCTCTCTTTTGAGGCTTCTTAAATTTAAACGATTTTTTGCGTACAGATGTTAAGTACCTAAAGGTTGGGCCCCCGTATCATTGTTACGTCTGATATGGCGGTAGCTACGCCTCTGGAAATTATACGCGGAAATGCTTGAAAATTTATTTCGCATGGTTTTTTTTTTGCTTCGGAATAATAATCAATCAGTCGAAAGCTTCGAGACACTTCTCTTAAGTGTGTGTTTATATATAGAATTTGCAGTTTTATTACTTTTCAATACGGTATTAAAACTGATACATGAAAAAAACACAGATTTATCGATTTGTTGTTTATGAATTTCGCCGTAAGAAACAAGATACGGGCTCGATCAATTGACTCGGTGTATTCCAAAGCTGAATTTTCACTTTTCAAACATCTACATTCCGCAAACGCGAGGACTGTTGTAAAGTAACAAGAGTAGATTTGACAATTATACGTACGATTTTTCAGGCAAATTGTCAGGGACGAAGCATCTTCACAAATAACTCAACTATTAGACGTTTACCTGGAGAGGGAAGATAATCGTAGCGCAGACGGTCCAGCCAGATCTCCTGATGTTATCCTGCCTAAGACGTTCTCGGGATAACAATTTAATTTCCTATTTCTTCTTTAGGAGCCATTTCAGAGCTTAAAACAGTTTTGCTTTAGGAGAGGGATCAACTGCCACATAGAACCATCATTCCAATCAAACTTTGTCCAGTGTACTATCACGCTGTGTGAGATGTGAGAGGGGGTATATTCCTTACTATCCTCACCTTCAATCAGAAGTCATAAAATGGGGCTTGAATTTACTTGCACGATGATATTTACAAATAGTCATGACGAAAATCTTTTAGGGTACGGGCTACTTCAAATATTTTCAAGGTTTTGCGCTCCTCCCAGGGGCGTAGGTGTGGCCATTCTGTATTAAAATTGTTGGTTTTATTTCCTAAAAACTTGCTTTTGGCATTGTGTCTCTGTTTTAAGTATGACAAATACTATTTTTAATACAAAATCACAAGTAACAAGAAATTGTTGAATGCTTGAACCCTTATGTCTGCTGGATTCTGGGCGTGTTCAATGCCACGAACAGGGAACATCGTGATCTGATGAATCTGAAACTAACGCATGTACTTCACTTTCTCGCTGCCAAGTCCCATGCCCTCGCGGGAAATGAAATGAATGCGAGAGAAAATTCCGTGAAAGAGTGTGGTGTGCCAATCTCAAGAGCCAATCCCGTGCTGCCACTAGAACAGCTGATCTTCAACATTTATTCTACCCTTCTTTAGACCTGTGAAGAAAAATACGGCTGACAACGCAGTGTTCATTTTTTTCTGTTCAGGGGCAGTGAACGTTTTAAGCGTCATCGTTCCCTTCTATAGAAGGTACATGTGTGTCATCTTCATATTTCTTGAATCATTTGCTTTGGTAAACACAGTCGCATCGATTGCGAAAACAAATTCTACAACCTATTTGGCGTCGATATTCCACAATTACACTGCTTGACAATTGCTAAGGACGGATAACACTATCATCCATAGCAACCACAAAATGAAAGGAAGCAAAATGTGGAAACTTAGAATAAGTGCGGGATATTAGTAAGAAGAAGTATGAGTATGCAATTTTTTTCCACGTCTGTTCATCACGTGATAGCGTTCGTAAGAGATTTAAAGGTTTTTTTACAGGAAAGATTTAATAGACGAACTTAAAATTTTTGGCATGTCTTCCCGACATCACATAGATGATTTTATGCGTGGCCGAATTATTGGAAAGATCGAAGAAGGGCGAAAAATAACAGATGTTGCCAGGGTGTTCGATATCGCTCACAGCGTTGTTTCACGGCTGTGGAAGTCATTTAAAACTACTGAAATGTGTAGTAGACGGCACGGGGGAGGTCGTGTTAGAAGTACGATGCCGGCAGAAGACAGATATATCGTCCTATCAGCAAAAAGGAACAGGCGCACCACAGCTCAGCAGGTGGCAAATCAGTTTTTTGCTGCCTCAGGGAAGCAGATCTCCCGAAAAACTGTTGCCAGACGTTTGAGGGGAGGAGGACTATACGCACGCAGACTTGTTGTGTGTGTCCCATTAACCAGAAGGCACCGTACTGCCCGTTTGCAATGGTGTCGTGAGCATCACAATTGGACTGAACAGGACTGGACATGCATACTATTCTCAGATGAGAGTAGGTTCAGTCTGTCATCGGATTGTAGACGCCAACTGATCTGGCGCGAGAGTGTACTGCTTATCGTCCAGAAAATATCCAGGAAAAGGACCGATATCCGACATGCAGTATCATGGTGTGGGCCGGCATCATGATCAATGGCCGCACGCGCCTACATGTGGTTGCGAATGGGACTATGACGGGCCAACGATACATTGATGAAGTTCTACTTCCTCATGTTCGTCTTTTCCGTGGTGCTGTCGGTGATAAATTTGCTTTTATGGACGACAACGCAACATGTCATCGAACACTCGATGTTCAGGATTGTCTAGACAGCGAGGGTATTCAACATCTCGTATGGCCAGCGCGTTCTCCAGATCTAAACCCCATTGAAAATGTGTGGGATGCTTTGGGGAGGCAAGTTGCTGGTCGAAACTATCCTCCGACAAACAAGAACACCCATATCCGTGCACTCACAGAGGAATGGGATAAATTGCCTCAACAGCTGCTGGATAATGTTGTGCAAAGTATGGTACGACGTGTGGAATGTTGCATCACACTCCACGGTGGACATATCCCGTACTGAAAACTTTCTTTCAGGTGCCTGCTGACTTTTAGATACATTGTTCCATTTCTCCGTACGCAGATCGAATGATTATTTTTTTCTTTCAGATGTTTCACAGCTTTTGTACATTCCAGAACAATAAATATTCTTTATTCTAATGTCTGAACAGTGTGGCAACTATATTTTATCCTACTAGGCCTCATGTCTCGCTTAATGTTATGCTACATAGCAATTTGTGATTCGTCCTTAGCAATTGTTCAGCAGTGTATTTTTTAATATATGCATGTTTTAAGTCTTAGCAAAGACGGCCACCCTAAAATGTCTTAAAGTTCCACAGGTGGGTCGCGATTGACTTAATGTCTATTCCTGTCGTAGAACATGAAGTCGCACATTCCGTTCAGTTGGAGTAATTCGCAAAAAACTGTTATGGAGAGGGTGATGCTGAGTGGAATGAAAAGAAGCTATAAGGAGTAAGAAATACATTTATTAGACAAAGTATACTTATAATACGATTAATGAATTACAGCTCGATATCTGAAGCTCAACAAGGGATTTTTACAGAAACTGTTGGAACTTGAAGACGCGTAAGTCATAGAACAACTGACTCTGACAAACGAAGGATTGTTGCACGCCTTTAAACCAATCTGGAGTGCTGTAGATGTCAGCTGAAGCGACGATGATCCGTGCAGTGAGATCCCGCACTATGGCCACCTACGTCTTCTAACACTAGCTATTTCAAGTGACCTCAGAAGAAGAATTCCTATGTTCTAAGGTCCGGTGATCTCGGAAGCAAAACATGTCTACTGTGTCCAACATACCTCTCGGGATATGTAGAATTGTGGCGGTTACGCTTCGGAATCGAAAAATGTGCTGGTGCATCATTGTGAGTGAACCAAACCTTCGTGTGTGCAGTGGCCGCTACTTCCTTCAGCAACTCCTGGAGAAGTGAGAAATTCGCATACGTGCACGTTTTTCAACCCTACCACAACACTCCCAATCTTCTCATTTGCTTAGGCACTCACCCTGTCTGGCTTATTGTTCATCCGACAATATTATCGTGATTTTTACCGATTAAACATAGTTTGCGTCTCCAAGTTTTCTGTTGCTTTGTTACAGCCATGCATCACCCCTCCGAATTTGTCAGAACAATTCAAAAACACCCTGAACATACACACACTCGGATACTCTAAAATAAAAAATAAGATAAATAAAAATGTAAAGGCGGTAATCGCAGGGGTGATGGCTGCAAACTCGTGGTCGTGTCACGAATTTAAGTCTTGCGTGAGGGTGATGCACTTTAAATGTGCCTAGGTTCAATGTCCTCATGCTGGCTAGCTATAGAAATTTAAAGAAAAGTCTTAGCTGAGATGTCGTCCTCAAAATGTTGCCATCGTTAAAAATTGTGGAGTCAATCCCGAATAGATTTCGAGTTACTTTTAAGTTCAGTCATATTGAAAATAAATAACACCAGTTAAGAACACCTCAGAAATTAATGGTATGCTTCGCATGTGAAGAAATAGAATTCAATCTCCATGGTTTTTAATATCCAAATCACTTCTATACAGGATCTAAGAAAACAGTTGCATTCAAAACTAGCGAATTCATTTAACGTCGATTCTAACTATTTGCTTACAATTCTTCACTAAGTAAAAATAGGTCCTTTTAAAAGAATCTGAAACCAATGTAACGGAAAAAATCATTAAATAAAAATAAAAAAATAATGAAGACGAAACTCTGAATGAGACAAGGTTTTTAAGTTAAATATCATCAAAAAATTTTCTCTTTATTTTTCATTTTAATTAAAAGTATCGGATGTTTGTTTTAGAATTTCATTATATGTATGAAGTAGCTGCTCTATTGGAAAATTTTCGAATCACAATGCAACTTGGTGTTCCAAGACATTATCTCGCAGAAAAAAAGTAAATATTTTCTATATCCAATCATTTCTTTCGCATTGCTCTTCTGTATCTACCCACACATGGCGTAAAGTAATGTAATCAACATAGAACGTCCTTGAGGGCAACTTTTTATTAAATTCCCTAACGTAAATATGTCCTTTATTACGTTTTGGAGCTGCATATCTTGTGTACATAATTTTCTGAATATTTCAATCTCAATTCTATCTTATTCTCCAAGAAGTGATAATCCTCGACATTCACAAAACAACAATTGAAAATAGAAAAACGGAAATATATTGAAAGTCCAAATTTATAATTCCCAGTGTCATGTAATACTAAACACTGTTGATCTAAATATAATATGTACTCGAATTTACATTAAATAATATACTTATCATTATATCTAATATCAAATTGTACTAGATTTTTAAGTTTCTGTTACATCTTACACAATCACAACAGGCAAAATTCATGTTTAGTCGCTGTCACATGATAAAAACAATCAAGAGTTTCCAGCTATTCAGTTCGTGAACTTGCAATTGTCAATTTTTGCTTTTTACAAAAACTGACGTTTAAAATGTTCATATTTGTTGACAATGATTACGTGCATATAAAAAAAAGCGCACTTGCTTGAAAGTTCCCAGTTAATATAGACACTAATGAACAATAAAATGAGCACACAAAAAGTCATCAAAATGAAACGAAATTTTACATGAGTAATGGCTAATTTGATATATGTAACTGATTAGAAAATAAAAAAAAGGATAATTTATTTCAGAGAAAAAGGCACAAGAGCGGAGGATTTAAAATCCTGTTGAACCCCCTTTAGTGCAAATGCATGATGGGATACGATCAGGCATTGCGGCATACAAATACATCTTGAGACATCTCGTTCCATATTTGCTGTAACATTGCCTCCAGTTCGTTCAAACTCGTGAGATGTCCAACTCGTCGTTCCAAACTCTGGGAGTCGGGTACGCCAAGGAAGGGTAGTAACAGTATAGAGAAAGTCTTATGACACACTTCCCATGTGAGGACAATCATTGTCTTGTTGAAAAATGGCTCCTGAGAGCAGTTATATGAGCGGCAACACATGTGGTTGCCGAATGCCATGGACTGTCATGGTGCCACGCATATATTCTTGGGGTGGCTGTGTATTGTAGCCCACGGCACCGCATACCATCACACCAGCTGTGGGATTGGCGTATCGCTGTAAAGTAAAGGTAGGACTGAGGCGTTTCTTACGGAATCTCCTCATACGAACACGATTGTCGGCACTGCTGAGATTGAATCTGGATTCGTCGCTAAAGACGACCTGGTATCAATTCGATGCTGTCCAGTTTCCTCGTGTGTGACCCTACTCCAAACGGAGGCATCGATGAATGGGCGTCAAAAACAGCACACGTAATGGACGCCACGATCCCAAATGGGCTTCAACCAGGCACCTTCGTAAGGTTCGAGAAGACACAGGGGCCCCTAATGAAGGTGTGGCCCTAATGTCTGGATTTTCAGCTGATGAAGCAATTGGCTACACGCGTGCATTTCTTACGATGTTGTGGTCTTCTCGACGACTGGTCTGTCGAGGGCGTCCAGAGCATGGTCTTTGTGTAAATGACATCTCCCGGATCCATTGGTCCCAACACCTCCTCACAACACAATCAGAGCGGCCGAATTGACGATCTACTTGCCTAACTGATCAGCCAGCTTCCATCATGCCGATGATTCTCCCCCTCTTAAACTGTGACAGCTGCTTATATTGTCTTCGAAAATGGCGTAATGGCATGTCTACCTCAGCTGTTTCTTTGAAACGATTCAGCACATTCAAGCAAGCTTTAATTAACTGTTACATACTCCACAGAGAACAACGTTAAATACCCTCTTCTAGATATAAGTAATGCGCAATCAGGCTGCATTTTTAATCATTCTCATACCTTCACGATATGTATCTTCATGCCAAGTTTCGTTACGATCCCGGAGTTATTTCTTGGTGCGCTAATTGTTTGTCTATGTGAGTGTGTATATACTCTAAAACAAAAAAAAAACGACGCACCAAGAAGGAGTTGCCCGATTGTAATGAAATATCGTATGCGAAGACATTTGTACCGAACATGAAAAATGATCAACATTTGCTGTCCAACAAATCAATAGCGGGAGCTACTGTGCATCGGAACTGCGCACTTTGCAGGTGTCTATAAATAGCAATTTTTAATATATATATCAAAATTTCTGTTGCATTACGATTCAGGATAACTTCCAATGACAGAAAAAAATGATTGGCGAAGGATTCGATCTCATTACAAGCAAATGTCTGAGTTTGAAAGAAGTCGTATATTTGGATTGAAATAGGCTGGTTAAGAAAATCGGAGAATGACCTCGTCATATGGGTTGAAGCGATGCGGCCATTACAAGATGCTGACAAAAATGGGTACACGTGGCAGATTTTAGCATCATAATGGTAGTGGCTGACCTAAGGCCACATCAGATCAGGAGAACAGATTGATTGTAAGATCAAATGTGAAAGCGCCTGATTCCTCGTTATCAACCATCATTCGTGCGACCCAGATATGACCATTCACAGACCTCTGATAGAGCAACATTTACGCTCGTAACAACCACTACGCGAACCTGCCACTTATGCTTGCACGCTGTCCAGCCAGATTACGGTGGTACTTGGCTCGATCAGGTTGAAATCATTCTGACTGAGGACGTATGGTGTTTAACGATGAATCTTGCTTCCAACTGTGTCCTGACGATCATCGAAGACGTGTCTGGAGACGCCTTGAGCAGCGTGCCGATCCTGCTTTCACTATTCCACGTCACGCAATTCCTGAATCAGGAATTATGGTATGCGGTGCCATTTATTTAGACAGCCGGAACCCTTTGGTCATCATTAGAGGCACGCTTAAGGCCCAACGGTGCGTCGACGACATTCTTAGAACTGTTTTACTACCGCTCCTTTTGCATACCCTTGGCCTTACTTTTGAGAACATAAGACCGGACCTTATGCGGCACGTGTTGCTATGAAGTTTTTTAAAGCTTGTCAATCACTTCCTTGGTCAACCAGATCTCTCTTCAATAGAGCATGTCTGGGATATGATAGGAAGACGACTGCATCTACAAGGGAATGTTGATGACCTTGCCCAATGATTAAATCAAATTTGGCACGAAGTACCGCAGGGGACCATCAGGGTGCTTCATCGCTCTATGCCACGTCGTGTGGCACCTTGCAATCAGGCTAGAGATGGGCCAACACCTTATTGAGCTCGTTACTTTGTAAAAATGTAACCTTAAAATAAATCATTCAATTTTTCTGAAATTTTAATCATTATCTATTCCGTGTGTGTACTTAATCTTTCTACCCACCAATTTTTATCTTTATAGGACAACTCTTTTTTGGTGCGTTATAGAGTATATATATATATATATATATATATATATATATATATATATATATATATATATATATATATATATATATATATATATATATATACTAGCTGTACCCTGCCACGCGTTGCTGTGGCTCAGTCTTGTTTAACAGAAAGGGCATATTTTCAGTATGTTAAATAATTTGCATTGCACGTATGATCTTTTAAAAAAAATGTATAAATATATATACGAAAATCTTTCTTAAACTGATATTTATAATTTGTTAACCAAATGCTTGAAGTTATTACAGCTTATTTTTGTCCTTATGTCATGTTATGAACCTCTCTCTCTCTCTCTAAATTTATTTACATTGTCTTTAAAGTGGCAACCTCAAGTTTGAAGGTAAATTTTAAATGTCTCCACTCTGGATTCATTGAGGGGATTGGGTTAATTTTACAATGCTTATGGATATTTTTATTAAATCAGAGGTGTGTTCAAAAATGCACATTTATCCAAACAATGTCACTTGGAAACATGAATTGTATTTCCTGATGTCATATAGGAAATGTTTTGATTCCGCAGTATATCTAGCAAGCAAAATTTGTAATGGCTATGTTCTCTGAGTTGAGGCAGTTTAATTATTTCAGTGGTACAAAATATTCCTTTGGTTTCAATCTTAAATTCCAGAACATTGCAATAAGGATACACTTACATCATTGTGTAAATGAGAACATGCTGCCTGAACCTAGAATCTCCCACTGGGTTGTAACGGAATGCAAGTTGACTGTTATTGTGTGATTGCTCACCACAAAGTCACGTTTGACGCAGATGTGCTGTTTTTGGTTAACATCTTTCTGATGTTGTAAAACACGAATGATGTGCTCGCAAATGTGCTTCCTCAAGTCTGGCTGCATGTGGCTTTGCTGCGCCCTTAATCTATTTTTGTGACATTCTTTGTCTGCTTTTCTCTCGTTTGCTGATATTCATTCTTTCTCAGTTTGATGTGCAATTACACTCATTATAGTACTTTTGCCTTGCAAGTATGACAACCCAAGTTTGATTTCCCGCGCAAGGCATTATTTTTATCTAGTGAAGCCAATTGACTGCACTTAAAAAGAAAAAAATTCAAACAAAGCATATAGATTTTCTTAAAAACTTAAAACTACACTTAAAAAGAAAAAAAAATTAAAACAAAAACATATAAAATTTCAAAACATGAAAAAAAATATGAAACAAAAAGAAAAGGAAAAAAATAAAAAATGCTAATGAAATATTTAACTTTAAACATGCATCAATTGACACAGCTGAAATTCAACGCAATGAGAGGATGAAGGTATTTTTAATCGAATACGCCAGGAAAATTCCAATATAAACATGGATTTTGCAGCAGAAAACTACGACAAAGTGTTGATAATGATGAGAGTATTTTTGCAATTCACAATTCGATTAGTATTAGCAATTGTTATCAACAAAGTTAAGGGCCTATCTTTAAAACAGAGTGGCTTATATCTCGACACAGATAGCTTTTCACATGGACAATTATTTGTTATCTGTGTTCTTAAATATTAGCCTCACCACAGCCAAATTACCGCCATGCAAATCGCAACATTTTCCCTCCATTTCTTTTTCATAAAAATGTTAGAATCTTTATTGTTTAGATATTAAGGTACGATATACATGGCACCAATTTTGTTACAGTGATGCTGATACATAATTACTGATGTGTGTTACAGAGCAGCAGTCACCAATTGGTGATGCGTGAAAAATTTTGGATGGTATGCAGAAAAATTGGGAAATTATTTATACTTTTATGAAGATTCAGTTTAAAAAAAGATGAACAACTAAACAACATATTACGGAACACTAATTATTCTTTACTAAAAAAATAAAAAAAAAAGCTTTTTTTTTTAGTTACTGAAATAACTAAACAAATAAACATAATTCCTGAGGTTAGCGATTTTTGGTAACCTCAACCATTTTTTGGAAAATTGTAGGCAAAACACTTCAGTTTGTTGATTGTTGCTTTTCATGAAGCTTATTTGGTTCACTCCTAGAAGAGCCCACACCCTTGGCGTGAATTACTTTGGTTGGCGATAATTGCGCCATCTTGGTAACCCTACTTTTTTAAACACTACATACGACAACCTTAACTATTCCTAGCATTTTCGTATTTTGTGGGCGCGCATTTCGAATTTCATTTTGTTGTTGGTCTCCGGGCTGGTTGCGTGTGTGAGGGAATCTACTTTAGAATTTTTTACTTTGTTGAATGTGAAAGGTAAGAAAGAATTGATTGAATGGTGTATGAAGGAGGGATTGATTGCTTCGAGTTACGAATGTCCTAAATGTAATGATCAGCATGATGTAATATGGTCGGCAATAAAACGCTTTCTTCGAAATCGTGCCAGCCACGCCGAATGTATGTTCGACCATTACCTCGCGGAATAAATATGGTGGCGTTCACACGATCATTCGCTTAGTGATGAGATCTTTAAGACTTTTTTAAAATCTGTTGTTACGCTGTTCCCTCCACTCGGAAAAGATCAGCAGTAAGAAAGTAAGTGCTGTTTTTATATTTTTTATCTCAAACGTTTAATTTCTGTATTGCTTACATATATTTTCATTATGCATCCATCTTATCCCGCTATATTTCCTTGCGGCCATTGTCGCTTTCGCTTGGCACCATCTTGTTCTGGCTTGGCGCCTTTTTTGGTTTGTCGCCAAGGGTGTGGGCTCTCCTAGGATTTTACCGCTTATTTTCAGGGAATAGAAGATTAAATAAAGACGTAAATATAGCCATAGTGCTCCACCACATAGAGGTCAATCCTATTAGTGAAACGCTAATTATAAAGTTATACATTAAGTGGTTCATGAAGTGTTGAAAAATGGCAACTACTGCTTCAAAGCAGGCACAGCAGACAATTTCTGTATATATACATACAATGAAGCAACACAAAATGTCTACTCATAAGCATTGTAAAATTAACCCTTTCACCTCAAGAAGAGTCATTTAATTTGTTTTCAAACTTGGCACCTCTTCTATGGAGACAATGCAAATAATTTTAGATTCATACAATGACAAAAAAACCCATAATAACTGGGGAGTATTCTGTTAACAAATTACAAATGAAATAAATCTGTTTAGAAAAGTTTTGTTAATGTATATATTTCCGCATTTTTTTATAAAAAAATCATACCTCAAGGGCAAACAGTTAAATATATTAGAAATGTGTGCTTTCTCTTTTCTTTCTTTTTAACCAGACTGAGCCACAGAAAAACATGATTGGGTAAAAAAACCAATTATTAACAACAAATTATCATTTTGATAAAATCACCAAAAAAAAAGTTGCAAACAAAGGTTCTTGGGTACTGTTGCACAATTATATCAACCCCGATTTTGTTCGCATTATACACGGTGAATTGGCAATTAAGTGCTAATGTTGCCCATATGGTTGTGATAATACATAAATATCAAAACAAACACAAAATATACATCAGAAAATCTTAATTTTTCCATTTATATTTCACAGTTACACCAAATAAAATTTTGAAATTACACAAAAAAGATATTTCGTGAGTCTAATGTTATTGCCTCAACTATTAAAAACTACAATAACTATTTCGTGGAAAAATTCACTACCAAGTGCAAAAAAGTATTATTATTGTGCACAAACAGGCATAGAATGTTCTTCCCTTATTGAATGCATATTGCAGTATTTGGCGATGTCTTTTGATTTCCGGTAAATGGCCGACTAAAGAAAAAAATATAAGTACCATAAAAAATTATTTATTAATTTAATTTAGATTCATTGGAGAAAGATAAAATACCGTAAAGTCCAGCATATAACGCACACGTATACTTTCAAGCTGCAATTTTAGGTATATTCGCTATATAATGTGTACCCCTTTTTTACGAAGAAACCTGAAACGTACAAATGCAATGCTGTTATGTTTAGAAGCGATTTATTGAAGGTGTTTATCTAAGCAATTGCAAAAATAGTATACTTTTAGAACTACCACCTTGTAAGTTCAATAAGAATGTCATATCTTTTAAATAAATAGTATTTCGAAATATTTAGAAGTTTAACTTTTTTATGCTCATTTATTTTTTTAATTTTTAAAGCCCTCATTTTTATACCCATCGTATAACTCATACCTGTAAATTTCGATCTTATTTTTTGTGTTCAAAGTGCGCGTTATAAGCTGGATTTTACGGTAGGTAGAAGATTTTAATCGGTATACTACTCGCTAAACACATACATAGTGTACAGAATTAAATTTAGTATTTTATATATAAAAGTTATCCAAAGTAAATATTCTGTGCTTAAAAATAAATTGAAAAATGATATACAATACGAACAGTAATTGACACAAAAAGAGCTGAACTATCTTTATCAACGCGAAAGTAAAATTTGAAAAATAATTACAATCTTATGACAACCTGCTTCCTCAACATGTATTTGAGCACTCTGTCTGTTTTGCTCATTCACTGATGCTTACTCTAATTTGATCAGCATTTATCCCTTGCACTGCGTTTGCTTGACCAGTATGATGACCTAAGTTCGAGTTTCTGCAATACAATTTTATGTACTCAAGCCGATTGACTGCAGTTAAAGTGAAGGTTTAAAGAAAAACATATGAAATTACAAAACAGCTCTGAGTGGGCCTTGTATGCGGATTCCTTTGTGGCCCTTTTTCAGATATGAGCACCATGTAAGTGGAATTGTAATAACATTCGTTGGGGCTCCTGCATCATTGATACAGCTGTAGCTCTACGTTCCTGACAAAAACAAACCATAATAACTTCCAGTATTTTTTTAACAAATTACTAATGGAATCTGTTTAAGAAGGTAATAATCTTATAAAGCAATGAAAAACAAAATAAGGTGCAATATTTTGATGACTCAAAATCAGAAAATCTTAGTTTTAACATTTGTATTTCAATACTAACATCAAATGAAAGGTACTTACGTATTATCGCAACCTATTAGTGATATTGTATAAAACGAAGCACGATTGCATTCCGCGTGTACAACATCTGCGAAAATAGAATGGCCAACTTTGCGAGTTATCATTAAAGTTGGCGATTGTTGCGATAATACGTAAGAATCAAATCAAGTTTAAAAAGTTGTCTAAAAAGAAAAGAAAACATTCCTATTAAAAACTCCGTCGATTAATTTCGTCACATTAAAATATCTCCAAGTGGGAAAAAATATTGTTTCCAAACATTGAATGTTATATCGCGGCATTTGGCTACGTCTCTTTATTTCAGGTAAATGGTTGACGGAAACTGTTTGGTAGAAAAATAAGTAGCGTACAGAAGTCAATTATGTTAGTTTTCTTTTCGTTTAATAATAAAGAGAAATAAATTTAGCTTAAAATTACAGAAAAAACACGATGTAGAATTTAATCAAAGTCGTAAACATCCCGCGATCATGCTATCCAACTGTTGCCAAACCTACAAAACAAAATTTGAGTTCTTGAAAGAATAATTTAAAAAAAAAGATTTATTCGAAAAATAATCCCAATTACGTATCAAAGGACAATAAATAGATAAATATATCAACGCATAAACATAACCATAAAAGAGTTATGCAATAATTTGGAAAACTCTAAGCATAAAGTTTAAATTTTCGCATTCAGAGCGAATCGTGACGTCGTATGACGTCATAACACCAAAAAATCACTTAAAAATTAAATTTAAAAAAATTTAGAGAGAATTTCGAAATAAAAAGTACATAAGATCCTCACCAGAGACAAATGCAAAGTTGTGTCAATATTTCAGATTAATCCATGCAGAACTTTTTGAGTTATGCGCGCATACATAAACCAACACAACATTTTTATATATATAGATATACATAATTTCGAAAAACTTTTTGGAGAATCTAAATATTTGATCTTCTTTACAAAATTATCAAAACTGAAATTTTTATCAAAATTTTACAAGAAGGATAACAAGTAGAAGCGTAATATAAGTTTTAAATTCAATGTAAAACACGTGATTGCATTTATCTTCTAAATTTACTTAATTTAATTTTGTACATTTTTTTTAATAAAATGCTATTCGAGACTTCAATAACGAGCAACATGCGACCGATGTAACACTTTCGAGCAACATGCGACCGATGTAACACTTTCGAGCAACATCCCGATGACAAAAACGGTATATGAAATGATTGTACACATTGTTGCCCCCGTACTGTGCTGTTTTCTTCAGTTTAATTTAGAACATACTCTCACTTTCTATATTTGTTCCAGCAGTAGCCAAACGGTCAAGGTCAGAACTCTTGACAGGAGTTGCATCTGTCACCACTAAATACTTTCCGTGTAAAGGGGATTATGCACCTTAACTTTTGCTGGTGTGAATTTTCGTCTCGTTAAACCGGTATTTTCAGTGTCCCAGACGTATATACAAGTTTTTCCAAAACACTATTCTTTGCTCTGCGCTGCTATCATCACTGCCCATCCGAAGTCTTTGGAATACAATAAAATGACACTGACATTGCTTGTGAAGGATTTATTTATTTCATAGAAAAATTGCTTATTTCTGTGGTAATTGGCTCTTGTAACTTCTAATTGACAATTAAAAGGTTACATCTTTTATTCTTCCATTGTGTTGTAATTTGGAGAGAGGGTGGCAGCTGAGGTGTCCGTCTTGCTTCTTGACCGCAATTCAATCTTTAAATTTTTTTAAAAAATTACCGTCATCGATATATCTTGTGTTTCTTCAATCTGCGACTTAACTAACACTTAATCAATCAAGCCATGCATTGCTTTACAATCGGATCAAGACCTGGATCTCTTCAAACTGTCCAGTCTGAAATATTGTTTTGCCCTTTTTTGGATTTTTTGTCCATGAGATCTTTGAATTTTTGTCTTTCGTCCGTTGTAGCGTAGTGCTTGTGATCGTGGACGAATGGACGGCTTGTCATGAGTTCCAGCCAGTGGCACACGCAGGAATTTTTCAAGAGGGGGGAACTCCAGGGTCGAAAGTTCACCATACTTGTATCATGCTCCTTTTAATTTTGTCGATTTTCGGTAACAAAACACAGTAAAAAACTAATTTTTGAATAAATAATTAGCATTAATTAATAAAATTAATCATTAATAACAATTAATTAAATTTTACGTACTATATACTTAGAATTATAATCAATCGGAAAAAATCAAGGGCTTTGGGGGGGCTGGACCTCCATGAACCCCCCTTGTGTGCGCCACTGGTGACCGCCCTTGTTTCACTGTAGACCACTCTGTAGAAAGCTAAATTTGTCGTGGCGTGAAACTGTTGCGTAGTGTGGAAGTTAAGAAGTGTGGGATACCAGCTCAGGTGTCATCCTCAACAATTGACCGTCGGTGAGAATTATAAGGTCCGTCATCAATAGGCCTTATGTTGCTTCACCTGCTACATAAATAAAAATCCAATCGAATCAAATAGCATCTGTAGAATGAAGAGGTATAACGCTAGGATTTGCAGCTGAACTGTCCAAAAAAATTTGATATTCCTTTGAAGAGTAATACAGGATAAGTCAAAATGAGTATAGAGCGATTACAAGTGGCTATAACTATATAATGGAAAATAATTTATCAATAAGATTTAACAGAATGTGGATTAAACTTCAAAATTGTGTACACATACGTTGTAGATGTTCTTGATATCTTCCCTAGATCACACGGACAACATCTAGGCGGTACTCTATTTCACGGCATACATTCTGAAGCATTTGTGCAGTTACCGACGCAAGCACATTACAAATGCATCTTATCTCTTTTTCAATTGTTTTGGGAATGGGAAGCAACACAGTCTTTTACATAAGCCCGTAGAAAAATGGCGCAATTGTGGGATCTCGGTAACCAAGAGCAGAGGACTTCAAAGGCATCTCCACATCGACCCATCCAACGCTTTGGAAGATGTGGGTTGAAAAATGTACGAACCTCCGTACCCTAGAATGGGGTGCTCCATCTTGCTGAAAAATACAATCAGTGGAGTCAGAGTCTGGCTGTGGATGATTAACATTAACCATAGATAACCATCTGGATTAACATGATGATGCATGTCAAGGGGGGGTAAGCACTTGATGCAGCACTTCATTCACAGAAGAAAAAAGTACCATGCATGCCCTTATCCGCGTGACCAAGGGAAATCGCATACAACATCTATGACGTATGTATACAAAACTGTGAAGTCCTTCTAAATTCTGTGTAAAACTTATTGATAAGTTTTTTTCTATTAAATAGTTATAGCCGTTTGTAATCGCTCTATTCACTTTGATTTACCCTGTATATCTTTTGTAATGTATTCCATCCCATCTCCCACTTATAAATGTATTACTTCAATTATGTAGGGAACCTATGTTTTTCCTGTTCAAAATTAACCGACTTATACCACCTTCGTCATTCACTTTGACAAAAACAAGTAACATAATATCGTGAAGACACTCGAAGAAGTTTCGTAACTATTTTTCCCCCTTGGGCCTATCCATCGTACGAAAACTTTCTAACTAATGACACGAAAACCCTCCCTCTCTCTACGACACACTCATAAAGTGCCAGGGACGATATCATTATTTCCTGTTTTACAAGATTCAGTACTTTAATAGCTTTATAAGATGTCTGAAAACTTATTATAAATCTTTTATGTTTGAACAATCTCCATACACACGGGATAGGGCTTAGGTTTAAAAGATATATAGGTAGCTTATTGTGTATTTGCAGGTATATATATATGCATTTAAGGTGAATGACTACGCTCGAAACAGTAATTTTGCAAAAGCGTGTAAATGAATATTTTTTTATTTAGTGTCAGTTCAATTATAGAATATACATATAAAATTTTGATTTAAGAATATATTATTAGAAGAAAAAATTACGTAAACGCAACTTTTTGGCTGAGAATGAAGATATAACGTCATGCCCCTCGGTTTTATTTGTTTTTTTTTGCACGGTCTTTTTTTTTCTTTATGGTATTGAAATAGCACACGATACGCGAATTTAAAGAATACTTTTTACTACTCAAATGTTTTGTTCTTGAACAAATCCAATAAAAAATGATAAGATTCATGACTTTTGGATGAAGACGCTTTAATCGTGCTTATGATAGTTTCTGACAATAAATAAGTCGAGAATGATGGGGACAGCAGATTTAAAAAGAGAGGGCTTGAAATTTGCTACAAGTATGGAACAACACTTTCTTACTCAAGGTCCTAACGTAGAGTGTGCTTTCAAATTTTGACGCATCAGAATATTAAGATTTGCATAAATAATCTGAGAAACCAAAATAAAAACATTTAAATACCCTTAAAAACAGACTTGTAACAACAAGAACAAAAAGAAATGGGAAAAAAGCCTTTAATATCGAATGAATCCTGAGACATCTGCTGATGATGTAGTTTTTATTCAGTTCGAAATAAACGTACGAGTTAGTAATTTTCTTTAAGTAGTAATTTATTAATTTTAATTTGGTTAGTAATTATATTTATTTCAATTTTAATTTATTTGAATTTTTACATGTTGCATGTGTCGCCCATCCGGTGCAGTGGTTAGCGAAGCTCACTAAAGTGCCGTAGATCCTGGGTTCCAATCCCGGAGAAGTCACGGATGTTTGTAAATGAATAGTGCATTCGCGGCATGGGGTACTCTAAACAGCCGTTGAGCCGCAAGTCCTCTCGTGAAGTTGGTGGCAGGGAATGAGAGGCGGGAGGCCCCTGACCCTCACCAGGGTGTTTTCCCTCAAAATTGAGGTGGAACCGAGCTAAATTCGTACTGTAATCTGTATGGTGCTCAAGGCTACGGTTGACGACAAGCGTACAACTAGCCCTTTGCCAAGATCAATCTCGTGGGCCTCGATCTGACGTCAGTGAGTTAATATTAACGTCGCACTGTTCAGCTACACGAGGGCGTTTGGCGACGGACCACGTAATTTTGAACCATGGTCAAGTGACGTGGACGACACCTGAACTGGCACCCCCCTCTCCTAACTACCACACCACACCAACGGAGGACGTTTCAGCTCTCGACAGATTTAACGTGCATCGCTGCCCTACACGGCGGGTTTTTAGTGGTACTGGGATCGAACTCATGACATGCCTGCCATGGTTGGATACCTTAACCACTGGGCTACCGCAGCCCCACCTCTGACAACGTCAGACGGGTGGCATTAGGAACAATAACAACAATTTTTGTATGTACTTAAAAATGAATTTTCATTGCATTCCAACTTTATTTATTATTATTATTTTTGTTATAAGAATGAATTATTTTTGTTTTATTAATAAATAGCATGGATTTCATTGTGACTGGTAAAATATGGAAAGAGTTTTCATCGAACTCATTTTTTTAAATTGTGGAACATATATCCCTTAATTTGGCCCATGTCGCATGCATTGTTTTACACGAGTTCTTTTTTTGTATGGTTTTCTAAGGAACGATTACCTCTCTCTCTACCGTGTAAAAAAACGTTTCGTGTACTTTCAAAACGCTTTCCATGTACGAAAAATTTTTCCGATGATAAAAAAAGTGCGTTCAAAATCACGCCAAACCAAGAAAAATACCTATATATATATATATATATATATATATATATATATATATATATATATATATATATTAAAAAAACATTTTACATTTTACCAATGAAAATTAAATTCATTTAAATATAATCACACTGAAATATTGTTATAAAAGTTAAAACATATTCTTTTAAAAAAGGAAGAAATAATAATTACCTAAAAAACAAATCGGCAAAATTATTTGGGTGTAGAGGTATCATATTAAATAAAAAGAATTTCGATTGTTTCCTACTTTTAGATTCGGTATTTTCTTCTTTTCAAACTTTCTTAAATTATACTTTTATCTTCGTACTAGTTGGTATACCCGTTCTTCGCACAAGGTAAATCAAAAAATTGAAGACATTGAAGAATAAAGAAGTTTTTAATGAGTCAATTTTACTTGAATTGCAAATTAAACGAAAAAAAAAGCTTTTTCATACCTCAGTTGAACAAAAAACTTTTAGTAGTTAAATTTTAAGTCTGTAGATATAATAGCTGAAAAAAAGGATACATTTGTTTTTATTTATAACGCCCCGTAACTTTCTTGTGGGTCCATTTTTGAAAACATCTTCCTAAGCCAGTGTTTTTCAAACTGTGGGGTGCGCCCCCTTTGGGGGCGTGGTAACTCTACGAGGGGGGCGCGAACATATTGAAAAAAAAAAGAATTTTTTTAAAAATTACTAATTTACTAAAAGTAGAAAAAAAACAAAATAATTCTGACAAAATAAAAAATAAAATACACATTTACATTGATATTACACATATAAATGCATCAGTACTGCACAATGTATTTTATAATTAATTTAACAGTTCTAAGTTAAGACCAAGTATATATAATAATTACCAGTGTCCCCATGGTCTGATCACATACAAAATGATATACAAAAATTAATAATCATCTCAATATTATTTCTTATCGATCAATTAGTTTCTTATCGATTAAAAGTTATATCAATTGCTCCCCAATGCCACCGTTTAACGCGTACGCCTGCCAATGTGATGCATGGGGGGTGGATGGGAAGAAAAGGAATAATTAAGTAAATCCTCTGAAATAAGTACATCCTTCTCGAACACTCTGTCAATGTTCTTTTATCGCATTCCAAAGATTTCTGAATGATATTATGGATACCAGTGCACAGAAACGATCGTACTTCGGACAGACGTATATGTACGTCCTTGGAATATAACATTTTAGCTTAGCTAGACGTTTATATACGTCAGTGGTATTTAAGATGTCGAAGTCATATTTTAGATTTAGCATCGAAGTATAGTATTTTTGAATTCAAAGCATTGATATTGTATAGAGGGGGGGCGATGAAAATTATGATTGAATATTGGGTTTCAAACATTGAAACTTTGAGAAGCACTGTCGTAAGTAATACATTGTTACACATTTTGTGTAATGAACGCTTCAAATAGTGTAAATAATGTATATCTGGATGTGCACTTCTTGTATTTATTTTATGTTAAGCGTAATTTTAGCAAGCAACGCCGTTCCTTACATTATAATGAAGATTTAATTGAAGCATAGGGACATGTTGGCGATAGAGCAAATTTTTGGTGAGCCGTTGGGAAACTTGGTGATTGATTGAATGGTGCAGAACTTGATAGGCTGTAATGCTACCTGGTGGGGAGCTGCGCGCGCGCAACAAAAAAGAAAACTCAAAACCCTTTTCCACAAGAAATACATATGCATGCCAATTTTCATAGTCATCGGTTGAACAGTGTTGGAGTGAAGCGATCCCATAAAATATCCAGTTATATATACAGTTAGGTCTCTTTTTATGCGGATTGTTTTTATGCGATTTTGAAGTTGTGCGGTTTGTATTTCAAACATTTGCGGTTGTATTCCAAACATTTCTAGATTTTTGTTATTATTATTATTTTTTATACTGAGACGTAGATCGTAGTATTCCGAGAATTTCCGTACCTTTTTGGTGCTTACGTCTGTGGCTCGGCTGCGACAGTCTTAGATTCGCATTCGTTATTTCAGTAGTATTTCAGTAGTATACCGATACGATATCATTATTTCGAAATTATATTTTCTCTTAGCGGTGCCTCGTTTATTTTTACAAAAGTTTCACTTTAATAAGGGGCGAATTTAAGTTGCAATATAATAAGCAGCAAATTTTGATTTCTGGACTTAAGGGGAGTGTCGTAAATTTTTATTTTTCATTAGAAAATCGTAAGTGTAATTTTTTAAAATTTCTTTTCTAAGATTTTATTTGGCCCAATAGAGAAAAAAAACATCAAAGACAGTCAATTTCGTTGGAAACGAAAATTGCAATTTTTGATCGCTTAGGAAAAGGAGAAGGATCAACGGCTATTGGAAAACATCTTAATTTAAGCGAATCTACTGTCAGAGCAATTAAAAAGAATGAAGCTGCAATAAGAAAATCGGTCATTTCTGGTACAAAATTAAGCACCAAATTTGCATCGTACACAAGGGATGTATTATTAGAAAGAACGGAAAGAGCCATCGCAATTTGGATTGAGGAACAAGTTCAAAGAAGGATTCATGTAAGTGATTATTTAATCCAAGAAAAAGCTCTTCAGTTTTATAAGTCAATGAAACAGTCAGAACCATCAACTTCCACTTCCCAAGCTGGAAAAGAATTTTCAGCTAGCAAAGGATGGCTGACCGGGTTCTTAAAAAGAAATGCACTTCATAATATTAAAATAACAGGGGAGAGTGCGACAGCAGATGAAGGAGCAGCAAAAAATATTTCCAGAGAAGCTAGCGAAAATTATTGAAGATGGGGACTATTCTGCCGATCAAGTGTTTAACGCTGATGAAACAGGACTTTATTGGAAAAGATTGCCTAACCGTACTTACATCGCAAAGGAGGAAAAAACTGCAAGTGGACATAAAGCAAGTAAAGATCGAGTCACCTTATTACTTTGTAGCAATGCATCAGGAGATCGGATGTTGAAACCTCTCTTAATAAATAAATCTCTTAGACCACGCGCCCTTAAAGGTAAAGATTTAAAACAACTGCCCGTGCATTGGATGGCTAACCCAAAAACCTGGATGACAACAGATTTTCTTACAGAATGGTTCAATAATTGTTTCGTACCAGAAGTGGAAGCCTATATGAAGGAAAAATCTCTCGATTTTAAAGTTTTATTAATTGTTGACAATGCAGCAAGTCATCCACAATTAGAACATCCAAATGTTCAACTAGTATTTCTTCCGCCCAATACAACAAGTCTTATTCAGCCATTAGATCAAGGCATAATTGCAACTTTTAAAAAATATTATATTAAGACAACGTACATATTCATCTTGAATAAACTAGAAAATGAGTCCTTAACAGTAAAAGATGTGTGGAAACAATTTTCTATTTTTGATTGTTTAATTCATGTTGCATCTACTTCCGCTCAAATAAGACCTAGAACTTTAAATGCCTGTTGGAAAAAGATTTGGCCAGCATGTGTGACAGACAATACAACCACTCAAACATCGACACTATCAGATGAAATAATTAATTTGGCACATGAAATTGGACGAGATGGTTTTAATACCTTCAGCCACGATGATATAGATTAATTGCTTGTGGATGATGCATTAAGTGACAATGATATTATTGATTTAACTTTAGATCTATATATAACTGTAGACGGCGTCGTAGGTCTAAAAGGTGATAATGATGGGAAAGAAAAATCAACTCCCCTCACTGGAAAATTAATTCAAAAAGGTCTTCAACTTTGCAGTAAATTAGAAAATCATTTTCTTATTAATGCCCCCAATTCTGAACGAGCCTCTAAATTACAACGTGAACTGCAGAACTGCATGTCTGGATATAGTGAACTATATAAAAAAATAAAAGAATCCTCATTGCAAAGTTTAATTACTGATTACATTGTTTGAAAAGGAAGAGCTACACAGAACGAGAATGAAGTTTGTGAAAATCCGTGGCCTTTACCGCAAATATCTATTGCAAAGAGTCTCTTTTGATGATGAAGGTGATTTGGAACCACTTCGCAAGCGGTGCAACTATTATCAGATAGCGATAATAATTAAAAATGTAAAACTATGTGTATTACTTTTCCATAAAATAAAATGAATTAAGATTTGAATACAAGTTGTTTTTTTTTAGCTTTTGTATGAATTTCTTTCAGACATTCGAAGTAATTTATCCCCATGCAGCCTATTTCTTTTCATTTCTTCAATTTTTTTTATGCGGTTTTAAGTTAATTTTAACTAGTTGTTTTGGTTTTATGCGATTTTAGAAAACTAAGGAACGTATCCCTACTTTTTCCATTCAAGTAATGTCTTTTTTAATGCGATTTTTTTATATGCGTTTTTCGGTAGAACGTATCTACCGCATAAAACGAGACCTGACTGTATATACATATATGATGTATAATACTCAGAAGTAGTAATCTTTAAAGGGCTGAATAATAAATGAATGAAGAAAAACATGCGTCATGTAAAACTACACAAGTGACCAATAAACTTCGAGTGTCTAGATAAAAAGGGGAGGGACATCCCATTATAAACGATTCTTATTTTTACATTTAAGAGAAAGAATTTAAAAAAGAAGTACACCAGGTAAAATATAATAAAAGTGAAGTAAAAGAGCGATAACCGATATCTTAAGAAAGCTTTTATTTATTTTGGAACTTGTTTCGATTCCAGGTAAAGAGAAAAAAGACTTTCCAAATCCTGATCCTCTAATTTTTTTCTTTTCATTTTCTATCAAATAGAAATCCAGATTTTATAAGATAGCTCGGGCTACATGGTAAAAGAGATTTTTATGATGTGTTCCAACAAGTGTGTCAGTCAGGCCAACCTCAAGGCTATATAGATAATAATAATAAAAATATATTCAGCAGAAGAAAAGATTTTTTTTCCTGAGTGAATTGGTTTTTCTTTATAAATGGAATCAAATATGGCCCTATATTTCAATATTAAAAGTTATACAGTGAAAGTCACTTAACACGAAATTGAAGGAACTAAAATAATTTTTCGTGTTAAAAGAATTTCGTGCTAAAGCATATTGCAAAAAAAAAAAAACATATATCAAAATTAAGTTTATTAGAGCTTATTTTATTTACATACATATGTTCATGTGCATATTTTTAATAAAAATCAATGAAACAAAAACATTCACAAGAACTTAATGAAATATAAATACAAAATTTACGAGTTTTTGAAAAAAAAACATTTATTGAGCTTTTGGAAAATTGATATTTTCCATTGCATCAAATTGTTCAATGTTGTCCGTTTTGTTATCCATTTCCCGATCGGAATGTGCGTCTAAATAACTATGCATATTTTTCATGATGGTCCTCATTTCGGATAACGTGGAAACAGGAGCTGCATTATTCATTTCATTTTCGACATCGAAATCTACATCAATGATATTTTTTGAGTTTTGATCAAAATCCAAAACGTATTTACCTACCATAATTGGGGCTGTACACAAATTATCATCATCTCTTGCAATGTTTCTCAAACTTCCTGTATTTGCGATCCAATTTTCAATCATAACTTTTATCTCACCCCCTGTCATACAATAACAATGTATTGAATGTAATAAAAACATATTTTGAAGCTAAAGCTACAATACAAAAATTAAAACAATTAAATTACAATTAAATTTTGTATTTATTACTCCTATTTTTTCATTAAAAGATATTTTAAATAATACTTTAAAAAAAACTCGACTTTTGATATGCGCCTTCTCCCCAGAGTTGGAGAATCGCTGATATAGTGCAACGAATTCTTCCGATGAGACAGTCGGACAGGTTGACAATCTCCTTCTTTTGTTCATTCGCAGAAGGGAAATCTTTTTTTGTTGTTGTTAAGAGAAAACTTGAAAATACATAGTAGTTTGTCGGGACCATTGCATTGTTTCGTGTTAACTCTTTCATGCTTCTGTTACATATTGTTACGAATTTTGTGTAAGTAATGTAAATAATTTGAATTTGGATGTGTAATGCATTTTTATAATACTCTGTGTTACATTTATTTTATGATAAAATTGTAATATTCTCAAGCAATATCTTTTCTTTCGCTACAGTGGCGATCCAATGAGAACTTGGTGATAGAGCCAAATTAGCATCATATTTACCGATCAAGTTGGCCGCCAATTTGGAGTCATTGACAGTCATGCTGGTGAGTTCGGAAACCTCTGGATTCTTCTAGAAATTAGTGAATTTCTCCACTAATTTCACGCTCTATGACGCGTTCGGATTTTTCTGGAAGCTTCCGCAGAGTCTTTAAATAGAGCGGTTTTAGCCGCAACGAATTAGTCTTGATTCAATCAGCGATTGGTAAACTTTTTTTGACCGAGATTATCGATTAACTCAGCTGTGTCTTGTGAATCTTCTACATACTCATATCTTATACATACGTGTATTTTAGACACTGTTAATTGTGTCTGAGTGTGGTTGAAGGTGTGCAGACCTACTGAGAGATTTATTTTGTGAATATTGCTGCTAAATCCTGTATTTTAAGGATTGGGTTTTTAGTAATAAATTATCATCGTTCTTAAAGTATTGCCCCGTACTTTGAGGCTAATTTGCATAAAATCCTCGAATCACAATCAACGTAACAATATGTTATACCACCAGTTCTTTTTCTATTATTGTATGGTAGTACATAAAACGTAACACTTGTTTGAATGTCATAGAAATTCATGCTAGGGGTTCATTCTCTGAGCCACCACAGATATAAACTCCTAGCGGTTACTCAGTTTTCCAAAAGATGTCAGAAGCTAACTGTATGCAATGGGTTTTTGCAGTTGATCAGCTGTGAGTCTGTTCAGTAGTATTTTTTGGAAGTGATTGTGTTGTGTATTTTTAAGTGAAAATTAAAGTGATTCTCTTGTAATATTCGATACAAATCAGGTAAGTACATTTATTATGTAACTAAATAAGTCAATATTGCAATTAGTAATATTTACTTCACATGTCCATTGCTAGAATAAAAATATGGGAGTCCAAAAAAATGTACCACCACTCCATTTCTTTGAAAATACAAAATTCACCCCGCTTAATTTTTCGTAATAATGGACGTGTTTATTGTGCTAGATTGATTTGTGGTAAGTTACAATTTTTAAAAATAATAATAATAATATATATTGAATAATCGCACATACACAATATTATACAAAAGTCCTTAATGAGCTATGTAGCTCGAAAAAAAAACTAATTCACGTATTATATATGTTGAACAAATAAAAACTATGTAAAAATAATAAAATAATGTATACAATAGAATATTTAAAATTAAAACTAACATTAGGCATAATAGGAATAAATTAAATTGAAGCTTAAAACATTAGATTAAAAAAAATTGAAAATGTTATAATATATATGGGTAGAATAACAATATAAAATGAAGTGTATTTATTTTTCCTAGTTCAAGGTAATCCAAGCTCGACAGAATGGATGTTTTGTGTCTGCAAAGTTCCATTGTGCTCATTTTGCTAGAAACGTGGTGGTACAAAATATGTACAGCCTATTTTTAAAAATTACGGACACCCTTTATTTGAAAAAAGTATTTGATATGGACCAGCTTTTGCTTAAGGTGCCTGACTAGTGCAAAAACGTCAATTTTGATGAAAATTACGAATTTTTTTTACTTTATATTTTACATATTTCAATTTTCTGCTTTCTAAAAATACCTTACTTTTGATTGTACTTCAATTATTTACGAAGTTATAACAGTTTTTATGTCAAGAGAGAGCAGCAAAAACGAACCGGAAGTTAGGTATCTAAACCGAAAATGTTTGCATTTTACTACTTTTTTTTACACTTTTTGGTGTTTATCGAATTTATTTAAAAAAATATTAACTTAGGTAAGGTAATGACGGGACATGATGCTATTTTTTAAAAAATAATTTATCAGTTTTAAGTGAAAATTGGCAAATAAATTCGTAACATTTTTGTCATTTTCCGAGCTTCTTATGCCCTTGCTTCTCGATATTTTGTTTCATATTTTACTTTATTTAATATACTTAACAGAAAACTCTATTCTTAAAGACAACATATTAATTAATTATTCCTAAAGCAAGGTCTGTGATGTCTAAGGAATTTGCTATATCATTGGTGCTAGGAGTAAGGTGAATGTTGACACAGAGCTAATCCCAATAATAATTAGTCAGTTGGTAACAAAAAGTTGAAATATATTCAAAGATGTTTCGAAATTTACTCAGAAAGCCTTTTTCAGTAACATTTTAAGGAGTACTTTACTTAAAGATACAATTATTAAACTTGAAACATTTCGCTTAGGTGCATTATTAGAGTTAATTTCTTTTAATTTGTATAATACAGGTTTATTATCATTATGTATATATATATATATATATATATATATATATATATATATATATATATATAATTAGAAATGCAAACACTTCCCTTCCTAAGATCTTGTACATGGATTTGTAAAATTGTATCTGGAACGCTTTTTAACTTCTGTAGGTCACCCCTTAGAATATTGAAAATTTTCGCGGAAAAAAAAGCTACACAGAAAACAAAATTACTAAGGCTGAAAAAACTCAAAGTGTATTCATATGGAGGTTTTAAAAGCTGTTATTTATATGCTTTTCATTATAATTTTTTACAACCTTTGTGATAAGTAATATTTTTTAAAATAAATTTTTGGGAATATTAACTGCCAAATTAACGCACATTTATATATTTTATATTACATATTTCTTAAGCTCTAGGATACCTAGTGAAAATATATATACCTGGTTTTCCATATAAAAATATCTTTTTTTAACGTAATAATGTTTTTTTGTGTGCTTTTTATATCTCAAATTTGTATTTAAAAAAACTATGCATTTAGACGTTAAGAAAACCTTTTTTGACTTATAAAATTGCAAAAAAATAAAAAATAAATACTTTGTGTGAAACAAATATATAATACTGATATGGGACTATAAAAGGTTTATTCTTTTTTGATATAAAGAGGTTTAGATTGTTTTAGCAGAAGAATTTTTAAGATTTAGATTTTATATATATATATATATATATATATATATATATATATATATAATATATATATATATATATATATATATATATATATATATATATATATATATAATATATATATATATATATATATATATATATAATATATATATATATAATATATATATATATATAATATATATATATATATATATATATATATATATATATATATATATATATAATATATATATATATAATATATATATATATAATATATATATATATATATATATATATATATATATATAAATATATAAATATATATATATATATAATATATATATATATATAATATATATATATATATATATATATATATATATATATATTATATATATATATATATATATATATTATATATATATATATATATATATATATATATATATATATATATATATATATATATATATATATATATATATATATATATAAATTTTTAAATTGGTTTTTCTCCGATACAGATTTTTCCATATTTTATCGCAAGGCAAACATGATACCTCAAAAAGTCCTTGACATAATTGCATGAAATTTAGCATCATTGTTTATTATTATAGTATGCATGTTGTGCACTAGAAAATAAGAAAAACAATATATTTACCTTTTTTATGATTGTTTTTTGTTGTGATAAATGCAAAATTTTTTGAAAAGTTTTCCTTTTGTGCACTTTTTGACCCCTTATTTTGTGATAAATTGAATTTATTTAAAGATGATACAGCAAAACTTAGGTAAACGTTTTCTGAATTACATTCAAAGAGCATTTTTTATCTTATGCATTAGAACAGTGTTTCTCAAACTGTGTGGCGCGCCCCCCTTGGGAGCGTTATTCCCCTACAAGGGGGGGCGAGCATATTGAAAAGTCGAAAGCAAAAGATTATTTAAAACATTAACTTACTGAAAGTAAAAAAATACATTCTGGCATAATAAAAGATAAAATACTCATTTACACTATAATGCACTTATAAAAGCATGAGTACTGCAGAATGCATTTTATAATTAACTTAACAATACTAAGTTAAGGACAAGTTTAATAATTACCAGTGATCCCATGGATTTGTCATGTATAAAATTATATGCCAACATTAGTACTTATCTTGATAATTTGTACGGTTTATAATTAGAATCCCTTAACTGCCGAGATTAAAAATGACGCTCCCCAATGCCACCGTTTAGCACGTAGATAAAGGGGTGTAATGAGGGGGGGAGGATGAGTGGTAGAAAAGAGATAAATAATCAAATCCTCTGAATTAAATGAATTATTTTCAAACACTGTCAAGGTAATTTTCCAAAGTCTTCTGAATAATTTTATTGATAGCAGTTCACAGAAAAGATATAACTTCATAAAGACGTATATATACGTCTGGGGTGATTATCAAACTGGCTGAGCTAGACGTTTATATACGTTGGGCTTAAGAGGTTAAAGTCGTATAGTAGGTTTAGCTTCAAAATATAGTATTATTTAATTTAATACATTTTTTTGTATGGAAGGGGGGGGCGGGATGCAAAATGTGATTGAACATTGAAAGATTGAGAAGCACTGCATTAGAATTTATTTTACAGTGTTTACCGTGATGTGCAAAAAATGCCTAATTTTAACCTAAAATTGTCAATTTTCTTACAAAAATATATTGAAATTTTTTTTCTTTGTTATTTTTATAAGTTTTCAGTTATAATCAAACAAAAAATGAGTTTAAAAAACGAACTTTCAGTATTATTTCAAAAAAAATGTTCCCGCAACTAGTCAGTCACCTCAATAATTATAGTTTTGAGAGGTTTACCTAAACTATTTGTAATTATCTATCTATCTATCTATCTATCTATCTATCTATCTATCTATCTATCTATATATATATATATATATATATATATATATATATATATATATATTTCCCGCTAATACATCATTTTTGTGAAGAGTTAACCGATATTTCCTTTTAATGTATCCGACTACGTTCGAAACCTTGATTTTGCCAAAGCGTATAAATGGATAATATTTATGATATTTAGTGTTACTTAAGTTAGAATACATGTATAAAATTGGTTTAAGGACATTTTGACAAGACAAAATTATTTAAATACAATATTTCGGCAAAAAATTAAATTAGAATAACCTTTTTTCTAAACATTCTTCTTTTGTGAAAAATGATTCTATTATAACAATATTTTGCCTGTATATAACTCAGACCTCTGTACAGAGGCTCAACTAGAGTTTTTGAAACACATAACTTAGAAGTGGGTTTATCGATGTTTTACGACAACAGTGGGGGATAAATTTCAAGATAAAAAAACCCCAATAATTGTTTTAAATGGTTGTAACTCAGAAAATAATCTGAATTTTCTAAAAATCATACTTGGGCCTCTGTACAGTGGTCTGAGCTATATGCAAGTAAAAGATTTTTATAATAGAAGCATTTTTCACTAAAGGAGAACATTTTGAAAAAAAGGTTATTCTAAGTTAGTTTTTGTCAAAATATTGTATTTAGATACATTTTTTTGTCAAAATGTCCTTGAAACAATTTTATACATGTATTTTAATCTAAGTGACACATAATATCATGAAATATATCCATTTATGCGCCTTTTTAAAATCACGGTTCCGAACTTAGTTGGATACCTTAAGCGTTTTTGCGTTAAACGTATTTCAGTGCAATTGATTTCTTTTAAATAACGGATACAACAAACGCAAGAAAAATCCAGTACAAAGTTTAGCTTTAGCTTGATCATCTTAAAGAACTTAAAACGAAAGAAAGCTCTATTTGAACGTTTCTTTTTCAAGATCACATTTCAAAAATTTGTACAAGTATCACAGACTGAGTAGCGAATTTTATACGTTTTTGTTATTTAATTAAATAAGATGTTCCTTCACTTTTTTGTGATGTTTACACTCTCTAATAAAACTGACAAATATAAAACAAAGAAACACCCCTGCGTTTTCGTGCTTTTTCTAAAATTTCTAATACCGGTATTCTCAGAAATTAAGATCTAAATAATACCGAATGAAAAAAATACCGGTATGGAACTTTTGGTCCGATATTGCAATCCCTAATTGCATTGCAATTGTTTTGATATATATAATTGACCCATTTCACACATAAAAAACATTTTATAAAGCATAAATTTAACGCATCATTTTTGTTATCCAGTTTTAAAACTATAAGGAATGCCATTTCTTTTAAATAAAAATAGTATTTCGATTAATAAAGAAGTCTAATTTTTTTTCTATTCTTACATATTTTATTTTTTTTTTTTATTTTAAAGCCATCTAAGAATGATCGCAAAACGCTGATTCGTAAATTTTTAACTTATACTCGTGTTAAATGTGTGGTTTATACGCCGTATTTTACGGTACGCATGATGAATTCTTACAAATTCAAAACGTTTACTGTTTTTAGCAGCAATGCTGTTCTACAAAATGTTAAAACGTAGTCTTAAAAGTCTGAAAGATTTTTAAAGCTATTTATAACTAAAACTATTTTAAGCAATGCTTCATCTATAAATAAATAAGTATCGAGAAAAATAATTATTCTACTTTTCTCTAATTTCCATTGGATTAAAAATCTGAAACACTAAGCCTTTTGAAATCCTTCTCTAATCCGTTCAATGCCCGTGTTCAAAAAATGACACATCTTCGTTGTAAACGTAAGAGGATTGTAATAATTTTTGAGACGTCTTATCTAGTTATTAAAAGCTCTCGGGTCTCTTACAATATTTAAAAATAACTTTAAGCTCTGGGAAACGTGTGCATGAGAGGTTTTCCATGAAAAGTTTTGAGATGTATCACGAGAAAATTCTGGTCTTTTGTTGTAAACTTTTCGGAAGATGAATAGAGTTCTGTCAAATGGAGTTACGAGAGAAGATTGTTCGGGTTGCTTATGCCCATCATGTTTTTGGGTGTAGTAAAAGTGGTGTATGTGTTTATTTTCTGTAAAACAAATTGAGTATTCTCTGTTCCTGACCTATGCATTGTTTATTAAATTAACATGGATTCAAAGTTTTTGAAAGGTTTGTGCTTACAAACTTGTGATTTTAAACCTTGGAGGGTTCATACCTACTTATTTAAGGATGTCGCATGTTGATGCTGCTAAAATAGTCTTATAGTTATAAGAAAAGTTTCTGTTGGGGAAGTTTAAATATACTGTTACGAATTTGTGAAATGATTGCTTAAAATAGTGTAAATAATGTATATCTGAATGTTTAAAAAGTTGAATTTGTTTTTATCATAAAATTGTAATATTCGCAAGCAAATCCGTCCTTTACATTAAATGGCATTTCAATGGAAACTTGGCGAAATATTGATGATGCAGCCAAGTTGACATAATTTTTGTCGGCTTGGCTTTTTATCGATACTCTTGGAAATTACTGGAGAAATCCATTAATACCACGACCTATGACGTAAATGAATTTTTGGAGAAATATCTGTGCTGTCTGTAAATAGGAGTTACACATTGAAACTGAATCAGTATTGTGTGTTTTGGCTGTTGAAGAGTTGCTACGATCAAGCGATTGCTTGGGAATAATCTTTATAATTACGTGTTTATATTTTAGGGCACTGCTTGCTGTGCCAGAGAGCTGTAGAAGGTGTGGAGACCTTCTGGGATTTAGTTTGAGAATTTTGCTGTGATATCCTGTTCTTTACAGATTGTTTTTCGACAATATATTTTCATCGCGCTCTTCCAGCTGTGCTCCATCTTGGTATGATAGCGTAATCATAGTGGTGTATTTCCGCATGCGCACAGTACTTTTTTCGTTTTAATGTGTTTTCTAAAGTTCGTTTCTGTATTTTTAATTTATCTATATATTTTTAAAATTACTATTGATTACTTATTATTAGGTATAATATTTTATATTTTTATATATCTACATAAAATATTTTATTGGTTGATATTTATACAAACGATTTTAATTCGATTTCTTGTCAAACTTAAACATTTCCATACTTTCGTTTTATGTTAGTCATTAGGTCGCATTTTTGATGTCCTACTTTTAGGATGACCATTCCATAGTTTGCGTAGATCTCCTTTTTGAGCCTACATTTCAGTGTAACAGTTCACGGCTCTTTTTTTTTGGCATTGATCTTTCGTTAATGTTATGTTTTTTCAGGGTAAATTTCTTTTTTTTTTTCACATGAATTTGTACAGATTCTCACAATCGCCACCAATGATATTTATATTGTTGTAAATGAGAATGAAAGTAAGCTGAAATATGTTGAGAATTCTGAAAAGTTTTTTGCTATGTTGCCTGCGTTAGGAAAGAAAGTTGTGCTTGAATGGTGCATAAAGACGGTAGAATTGGATTGCCACATGCATGCTCGGAATGTGAGAAAATCCTGAAATTGAGAGAAAGAAAGCATAAGAAGGGAATAAATGACGATTTTGAAAAAAAGTTATTTTGAATTTCGCGCCCTTGTATCAGGTCTTCTAAAGGGGTTGCTACTCTGAGGGACAACATGCAAGGGAGCGCCAAGCTGACGATTTTTCAAAATCGAGTCAACCAGTGTCCGATTCTGCAATTTCACTGAAAACCCAAAAAGAACTAATTTTATTAATATTTTTTATCTTTATATTGTATGCTGTCACCAAGAACACCAACTTGGCAAGATTGCCGATGGGGACATGGAGAAGGGGCTATTAATTTATAAAAAATTTAAATCACAGTAGGCCCAGAGTATCAAAAAGCAATCTGTGTACCTCACCCTTTTTAAACCTACTTAAAGGTAAACGTTGTTCATACGAGCAGTTCTGTGTTTGCAGAAAAAAATTTTCACAAACATATTTGATACTTATTTATTATCGCAACATATTAGCGACATTATATGAAACGAAGCACATTATGACAGCGCGTACGACACATACGAAATTGGGGTTGCCAACTGGGCCAGTTATCTTGAACATTGACGATTGTTGGCATAATACGTAAGTCAGTATATATTATGGACTAAAATATTAATATATAAAATAAAAATGTGTTTTTATTATATGAAGAAAATTATATCTGCTGAGAGAGAGAAAAATCTCTTTAACCACAGTTTTTTTAAAATAAAAAAATAATAATAAAATAAAACGATAGAGATATATTCAATCAATCTGACAATTTAAGTCAGTAATTTTGTGTTTAAATAAATGAAGTTAAACGGAGACAAGAATACAGATCGTGCGATGAAATATAAAAAAAGTAAAAGAAAATTTATATCTAGAAAGATAGCACGTACGCGTTATTTGTTAAACTATTTTAGACATTATATATTAAACTTATTGAAATTCATCGATAATTCATGTCTTGTATAATGCGATTTCATGCTATGCGTTAGATGTTGCACGAGAGTTTACTATGTAACATAATTTATATTTTAAATTTTTTGAGATTTACATAAATAACCATATGGCAACATCAAATTTTGAGGATGTAGTCACGCGAGATGAAATATTTTAATTTGAATAGCAATATTAAAAAGATAAGTGCGTTGGAATATAGCGTAAAATCCATTTTGAATGTCTTCCAGACAATGAATCGTCTACATCAAAATGTTTGCTGAAAAAAAGGAGTCTTCAAAGAAGCAATGGATACATTTTCTAGACCGAAAGAATATATATTTGAAATGGACGAATATATTTTGAGGGATTCAACGAAGTTTATGACTAGGACACAAAGCGACTTATCGTTGTCTGATATGTTTGAGTATGATAAACGCAGCCATTCAGATAAACTTGCTGCTTCAGTTGAATTTATGACTTAAATTCAAAAATTTGACAAACAATATTACCAATTCGTTAAATAAGTGAACAAATTTTTAAAAAGAAGAGTATACCGTTGAAGATTTTCATGATTTTACTTTTCTGATCCTAAAATGCAGCAGAAATTTCTGAAAAAAATTCATAATGCATGATGGAGTAAATTTACTTTCCACGTTCGGTATGCACAAAATAATTACAAGCTTGGTTCTTAGAATAATCATAACCTTTAATATCATTAAAGGAATTTAAATTTGGGTATACCAGTCCAGTTTATCCTTTTTAACTACATGACTATATTTATTGTCAATTTGGCGAATTATTGCCGTAAGATTGGAAAGAAGTACAATACGTCAGCTGTTGGCATCTTCTCTTTCCTCCTTCACTATATATGTGAACTAGACAATGAAGTCTATTTTTCGCCAAATTCAAGCTAAGTCTTATCCAGTTCCATTTACTATGTGATAAGAACATTACAGTTTTTTAAATATATTTTAAGCAGAAACCAATATGAGAAATTGGATCCCATTATATATATATATATATATATATATATATATATATATATAATCACACCTTTGTGTTTATGATCATATTGTCAAATCATTATCATACTGGACGGAAGTCCAGTGCAGAAAAATTGACTGTTGGCGCAATTGGCATAATTTCTCTTTCTCCTTTGTGAAAGGTTTGACCTAAAATCAGGACTTAAGTCATACTTAATTTTTATTTTTAAGAAGTCTTTGAAATGGTTAATAAATTTTTTCAAGATTTATGTATTAATTTGAGAATCTCTCTGAGATCTTCTATTTGAGTTAATTAGTCTTGAGGCTCAGAAATTTATAAATTGAAAAATTACTTAATATGTAAATGTTTTTTGAGGACTTGGAGATCCAAGAAATCTGAATAAAACTTCTTTATTAAAATGAAATATCGAATACAAGCCAAAAATTGGGCAAACCTTGTGATAAATATTGATAGTTCAACATTTTTTAAGTCGCCCAATCTACACTTGCTGAGTAATTTTGAATGTAAACATTTATGTAAAAGGAGACATCAAATTTCGTCACGAAATCGTATGATCTATGAATTATTATTCGAAAAACAATATAAAAAATGTCAGAGTGATAAAATATATTATACTGGCTGAAGTATCCATCTCTTACACTTGATATTTTATATATCAGTTGAAACAGTACTTTTTCAATTCGCCGGCGGCAATCTCGCCAATGCAGACATTTTTGGCGGCAACGGAGAGATTTTCCCACTGCTATGCCCAAATATTAAATTTTCATTCGGTTTTCCATCCATTTTTGTCATATCAAGGGATACACGTTACTGGGATACAGAATTTGGCGCCAATTTTTTGTTTTGTAAAGGTGGTGGTAAAATATTGCCAACGGAAATATTTCGTTTGGCACCAGTTGTATCATTCTTGATGACTTTATCGCCTTTGCCGAAAAAAAAGTACTGTTGGAAGCTATTTTCATTCCACGCTTATATTTATTGCCCGTTTTGCGGATTATGTTTTTTATATTGAATAGAAGTGTTGTCGTATTACCCAGAAAATAAACACCTTTATTTTATCTATACCGATTTATTTTAATATTCAAAGCAGCTTTCATAACAAACTTTTGAAATGCTGGAATAATTCTCGTAGTCCCTTTTCCGATGTCTCTGATTACGAATACTCTTATTTTCTTTTCAATTATTTCCACTCGCACTCCTCTTTTCTTTTTCACTTGATGGAGTTGAGTCGCAGCGAGCTGCACGACACAAGTCCAACATAAAACGTAATTAATGGGTACAATTCGGTATCATTTTTTCCCTCCGTCACCAAAATATAGGGAATTTACCAAATAGGATTTTTAAAACAAGGATTTATGGAAAATAAGCTTAGCAATATCTAGAAAGCGTAACACACACACACACATCTCTAATAAATGTCGATTTCCTTCCAAGACATGGAGAGAAAATTTAATACTTTGAATACATTTCAGTGAATTGCAATTTGACTTCTTAAAAAAACAAAACATAATTTTGCAAAAAAATCTGTGCAGTTTAAGATAAAACAAGGATTTTATAGAAGCCAAACAGAGAAATGGAATTTAATAAAAAAGAACAAATATTTTATAACAGAAATGGGAACTTATATATTGGCCCTACGACCAGTAAGTTAGAAAAGAATTTTCTCCGAGAATTCTCGAAATTTGAATAATTTTCTAGTCCTATAAACTGAGTAAATGTTTTGAGTATACTTGAAATTGTCTTTTTATTATTGACTGATAAATATTACGGTATTTGGGTCAATTTTTGATTAAGCGAAAACGCGGGGTCCGTGGCCTAATAAGAACACATAAAGGTAATAACAAAATTGGTTGTGAACAATAATATTGAAAAATTCATATGCAAAGTTAAATGTGTAATAATGTGGAGCCAATGTATATAAGTTTTTTGTACTGATGTTTGTAGAATAGTGATACTTATCGGTTATAGGATTTATGTGTAGGTGAATACTTCTTCCGAGTTGTCGCCAACAGGGACAATGGCAATGTTATCGATCAGCAGTTATTTCTGAGCTGAAATATCTGCCATTCACATTGCAAACCAGGAGCAAAGCAACCATTCTATCAAATAATTTAAACTACAATGACTCTGGGAATGAAATCGTAGGAACTAAAACGAATTCATCAAACAAAAACCAATATTATGATGAAAACAATCGACGTTGCACCTATAAAATCATTGTTGGCTTACTTGTATTTGCATGGAGTGCTTCTTAATTCAAAACCCAATGACAGAAAAAATATCCTACTGATTGCAATAAATTCAAATTATATGCTGAGTAAAGGTTATTTAGAACTAAAGATTATTATTTATATTATCAATGAGTATAAGCCATACATTGGCGTATTTTCTACATTCCTCCGAAGTAATTAATCCGAAACAAATGTATTCACACCCAATTAGGCTCCGATGGCGTAATAGCATCTGTTGATTGTTTATCCTCCTTCTGCCTTTGCTGGACTTCCTTTGAGGATTAATTACGGAAGCACAGTTTGTTTCTTAGAGAAACGAGTCACTGTTCGAGGATCATTTTGGTCTCCTTAAAACAAAACACTATGTTTGAAAACACAGTTGTTTCTAATATTTGTGATAATTTCTAATAGTTATTGAATATTTTAGTATTTAAAAAAATATTTGGCGCAGTATAATCAAATATGGTTCTTGCGCCATAAAACACTACCCTCCCTCACTCCTCTCGATTGTGGGTGTATTCGAATACCCCCTTATCCTCTCCCTCTGCACTGGTCTTGTAAGGTAGTTGCTCTCTCTCTCT
>BMAU01017067.1:0-48368 GCA_019973935.1 Trichonephila clavipes | reverse complement strand
CTCACTTTGAGAACAAGAATAATTTTGAGTCACAAAAGAACCAGTACCCATTTTTATAAATAACTTTCTTTATTTGGATATCTTTCCCAAATAGAATCAAAGACTTATTAACAAATTCGACTACTAATATTATGAGGTTTTAAAGATAATATCCTTTAAATTAGCTCAATTAATTAATGATCCAATTAATTAATTTATTAAATAACGATCACGCAGAAATTACCACGATAAGAGATCCCAGAATTATATTTAATAATGTTCTTATTGAACATTTAACTTTAATCTGACTCTTAAAACTTGAGTGAGACTTTAAATTCAAAATGATATTTACCACTCGGAATCTCAATTCTTCATGAGGTTAATTTATCTTCAACAACAAGATTTCAATTCAAAATCACTATAACTCTATGTTTCAATATCTATCTCCTACTGCTCTAACTTTACTATTTCGTTTGACTTAAATACTGAATCTAATCTGCATAATAAGGAATCCTGTCCGCTTTTTGGAGTTGATTGGAAATAGGTAGGGAATTAAATTTCCCTAAAAAGTTCGGTTTAGAAGGTTAGTGATAAAGTTCCGTATAGATTCGTCACAACCCCTCCAAAAAGAAAACGGGATTTATTCGAAGGACTCATATGCCCTGAAAATAAATTACGTAAATCCTATCTTTGTCCTACAGTACCGACGATAATAATTTCTAACTGTATATTATTGAAACATCTTCCGTAATGAAAAATGACAAAATTAAGAATTAGAATTAATTGCCAAACCTCATAATATTTTACAAGTTTAAATTAATCCCTGCACTCTAACCATTCGGCGAAGGGGGCGTGGGAAAAACCACCCTAGTGGTGGCAAAAAACCAGCCCCATAGAGTATGACTTATACATTATACAAAAAAGAAATACAATACAATCTTCTGTGGCACTGGAACATCGAAGACTTCAGGGTCAGCTACCCTGAAAGATTGATATCCATTTGAGAAGTAGGTAAAAGCAGACATGAAGTTATACATTTGTTACATGAATGTCATATACAATAAATATCTGGTTCCTTTGCCTTCCCATTCGAAAAACTTGATGCGCTAGTTAGTGTTAATGGTTAATCCTATCTAACTTCGCCGCGCTCCAAGGCACCAGATGTGAAACAAAACATAGAAACACACATAGCATATAATAATAATCATTTTGTAATAAACAAATAACACAAACAACCAAATGAATTGTCGCATCTTAGCGAAGTCATACATCGAAGTAAACAAATGCAAAATTTACAGATGTTTTCTCCAAAATACAAAAAGTAACACAAAAGTCGTTTTTTTCTGGTATAGAAAAAAAAAAACACACAAATGCAGTGTCCACTTTTGTCAGTCTTCTTAATTTTAGAGTCCGCCCGTGACTTGCTTTAATTGCAAAAATTCTTCATTTGTTCGCATTGTGAAGATAAAGAAACAATACAACCTGGAATTTGTCTGTTAAATCCTATGCACTGGATCTCCATTCAACGCTTCCATACTGAGGCTTCTTCTGCGGAATGTGCTGCCAGGTATGCCGTTGATTTCGATGTTGCCGATCTCCTCAGGAATTCTGTCTTTTCTTGTATACGGCTCCGTAGATAGTATGGGCAAGGTCTCCTTGTATTGGTTTGATTCGACCGGACTGGTTTCTCCGCTTGTTCGTTGCGTCGTCTCGTTGTTGCTCTGGTCTGACGGGTCTGGTTATCACGTCCACTAACTTCCATTCGGGATCCACCTGTAGTCGTAGCAGTCCTGCGATCAGGCAAGTTTGATGGACCTGCAATGGACTCTACTCCTGGTGAAGAAATATTATGTTTTTGAAACTTATAATTCCTGGACGAGAACGAGGAAGGGATCGACCTCTTGACTCCTTGCCCTTGCTCAGGAGCGCGTCTTTTCCGGTCCTGATGATTAGATCCTTGTCGTGATCTCTTCTTACATATCTTGGACCGTTTTAAAGCTTGGTCCTTCGACGCAGTACTATTAATTTTACGTTTATTTCTGGGGATCTCCCGTGTGATGTTACCCTGCCGTGATCTACACCCCTCACTTTCCTGACTAGAGGTTTTCCTATGCTCTTTAAACTGTCCTTGATGTGATCTATTCGACCCATGACTAACTTCTTGTTCGTCATACAGAGTTTCTACCGGACTATCCGAACTAATCGTGTTTGACTGACGAGGTCGGTACACTCGAACCTGATCAATATTAACAGTTATATTTCTTCCGTTTTTCCAAATAACTAAATTATTTCCTTTTATTTCTAAAACTTTATAGGGACCTTCAAACTTAGGCATAAATTTTCTCACCTGTTTCCTACCCGCAGCACTTAAGAAATGTGTTTGAAGTAAAACCAAATCGTTCACTTTGATATGAACATCCCTCCTTCTGAGATTGTAATGTTTTTCCCAAGACTTATGCTTTTTTTTGCATATTTCGTCTTGCCTCATCGAATAATCTTTCGATGTTACTACCAACATATTTCGCATCCTCCGTAACATTTATGAGCTTGCTAAACGGAGTTATGATTTTCCTTCCCAAAAACAACTCAGCCGGAGTTTTATTTGTCGTCTCATTTACCGCCGTGCGCAATGCGAAAGCGAACTCGTGTAGAAATTGGTCCCAGTTTTCATGATTTTCTTCAACAAAAGAAGCTATCATTTGAACTAAATTTCTATTCACTCTCTCCGTGAGATTAGACTGTGGTCGGTACGTTACCGTTTTCATATGTTTGATGTCCAACCTGTGAATGAGATGTTCAAATACGTCAGAAATAAATTGGGGGCCGTTATCACTTATCAAAGAAATCGGAGCTCCGTAACGCGCTATATAGGTATCAAAAAGGCATTAGCTATTGTCTGGGCTGAAGCTTTACGAAGAGGAATCAGCTCACACCACTTAGTGAAGTGGTCAGTTATAACTAATATGAATTTATATCTCTCGGGTCGGGATGCGGGGTAGGGGCCTAATAAGTCTAGCGTTACAATTTCATTTGGATATTTCGAAACTATAGGCATTAAACGACCAGCTGGTAGCGCGTTTTTATAATTAAACTTTTGACACCGGTCACAGGTTGAAACATATTCAAATATATATTTTCTCATAAATGGAAAATAGCACGTGTCACGAAGTTTAAGATATGTCTTCCTCTTTCCGAGATGTCCTGCCAGTGGCAGATCATGAAATTCTTTCATTATATCCTTTCGAAGAGAACCAGGAATATAAACTCTTAGTTCTCCCAGATTAGAAAAATACTTCGCGTAAAAGAGGAGACCATTTATTAACTTGAAGTCCTGGGACCAACTCTCGCATACCGTCGCATTAATTAACAGAACCGTCATCAGGGTTTTCTAAGTATCGATAAATATGTTCTAATTCAGGAGATCTTCCCTCTGTTCCTTAATGAATTGTTCACGGGAATTTATTGCGAGGGCTCTAAGAGCTGCGCACGAAATTTGAGACCCCTCGACACTGTCTACTGGATTTCTTGATAAAAGATCTGCGACCACGTTTTGAACACCAGGTCTGTGCTCCCATTCTATGTTAAACTCTGACAATTTCAATGCCCATCGGATCATCCTACTTGATAAATTCTTACCATTGGTTAACTTCGTTAACGCTGCGTGATCTGTAATCACTTTCACAGGTAGGGGTCCAAAATAAGTTTTAAACTTATTTAGAGCCCAAATTACCGCCAAACATTCTCTCTTTCGGTAACCGTATAATTACGTTCTGCTTTATTAAGGGTTCGAGACGCGAAAGCAATAGGTTTTTGATTTTGCTGAAGCACAGCACCAATTCCGACCCCACTAGCATCAGTGAATAAATTGAACTGTTCAGAAAAATTTGGTAATTGCAAAATCGATGCCTCCGTTAGTGTGCGTTTGATCTGATCAAAAGAATCCTGTGCTTCTCCCGACCAGTTAAACTTCGCCCCCTTTTTTTTAATTGGTACAATGGTTCGCATATATCTGCGTATCGCGGAATAAATTTTTGGTACCAACCCGTCATCCCTAAAAATTTTGACACTTCTCTATTATTTTTGGGAGGTTTCATTTCCGTAATTGCCCGAATTTTCTTATTGTCAGTTTCGATTCCTTCTTTACTAATAATCAGGCCTAAATATTTGAGTTTGTCACGAGCGAAGTGACATTTTTCTTTATTTAACGCTGATGCCTCAGAGCGGTGCTACGGTGCAGCAGTTTACTGCAAATCTAAAAATTTGAAGAGTGAAACTTTAGTTCGGTTAATCACAAGCAAATCGAGAGTAGCGCCTATTAAAAGCCTGACAATTCCCAGACTTGAATTGTGTGCTGCAGTGCTATTGGCAAAACTTGTGAAAAGAGTTGTAGCTGCTTTACAACTAGAAACTGCTGAAGTATATCTTTGGTTGGATTCGATGATCGTCTTGGCGTGGCTTCGAAAGGAACCGATGGACTTAAAGACCTTTGTTCAAAATAGGGTTGCCAAGATACAAGAACTCTATCCTAATCAGTTATGGAGACACGTACCATCTGATCAAAATCCCGCAGACTTAGTCTCCCGAGGAGTCGATCCTGAGAAACTTTTGCAACAAAACTTATGGTTTAATGGATCAACATTTCTTTCAGGTGATGACTATCCAAATCGAACTATAAACTGTAGAGAGAAGCTGGATGAATATAATTCAGAACTGAAAAACTGTGTTAATGAACAAATTGAAAACTTTCAATCGGTGCTTAATATTCATGTTAATGATTTTTTAAACGATCTTCTTAATCTAAGCAATATTTATATAACTATTTTACGTGTATTAAGTTTTATTTTCAGGTTTGTGGAAAATTTAAAGGGAATAAATAAAGTGGCTGGTCCACTCACAACAAAAGAATTTGAGAAAGCTGAAACATATCTGGTAAAAAAAGGTGCAAGAGCAAAAATTTTCCAGTGATATTAACCATCTTAAAAGTAAGGGAAGTGTGCTACCAAGCAGTAAGTTAAAGACATTGAATCCCTTTTTAGATGACAACGGTGTCTTAAAAGTAGGAGGACGATTGTGTAACTTAGAGTTAAGTTTCGATAAAAAGCACCAGATAATTTTACCAAAAAATAATAGATTAACTTTAATAATAATAGAATATTTTCATAAGAAATATTTACATGTGGCAACTGTATCTTTACTGAATCATATTCGGGAAAAATTTTGGCCGTTGAATGGTAGGTCAATGTGCAGAAAAATTGTATATAAATGTATTGTATGTTTTAAAGCGAAACCAATTGTGTCAACTCAAATTATGGGTAATTTGCCAAAAGAGAGACTTATTACTCATTATCCATTTAATTGTTCAGGAGTAGATTTCTCTGGTCCTTTTTTCATTAAAAATAAAGGACAACGAAAAGGAAATTTGTTTAAAGTGTATATTTGTATTTTTGTGTGTTTTGTGTTTAAAGCGGTACATATTGAGTTAGTATCAGATTTAACATCGCAAGCATTCATTGCCGCGTTGAAAAGGTTTATGGCTCGAAGAGGCAAATGTGCAAAACTGTTTTCGGACAATGGTAAAAATTTCGTCGGAACTAGCAATGAAATTAAAAAACTCCTTGAAATAGTCAGAAACCCAGACGAAAAATTAGCTAATTACTTAGCAGCAGAAGGAATAGAGTGGAAATTTATTCCTGCGAGGTCGCCCAATTTTGGAGGTCTTTGAGAAGCGGCCATAAAGACATGTAAATATCATTTAAAAAGAGTTGTGAATGGAATTAATTTAACGTACGAGGAACTACTTACGGTCACTGTACAAATTGAGGGAATTTTAAATTCTCGACCGCTTTGCCCCCTATCAAACAATGATGATGATTTCCAAGTGCTTACACCAGCTCATTTTTTAATTAATAGGTCTTTAAATTCGCTAGAAGAGCCTAATTTGACAAAATGTAAAGAGAGTAATCTCAAAAAGTGGCAAAAAATAACTAAGATAGTTCAATTAATGTGGAAATTTTGGAGTCGTAATTACTTGAATCAATTACAACAGAGAGGAAAATGGATGTTTGAGAAGAATAACGTTAAAATTGGAGACTTGGTTTTAATAATTGAAGAAAATTTACCAACATATAAATGGGCATTAGGTAGAACCGTAGAATTGTATTATGGCGAAGATAAAAAGTGCGTGTAGTGAAAATTAAAACTCAGTATAGTACATGTAAAAGAGCCATATCAAAAATTTGTGTTTTACCAAAGGAAGATCCTTAAATATAATTTGAATTTTTCATTTAGTGTAACCATTGGTGGTGTGTAAATTTACTCATTGTTAGTAAAGTGATTTTGTATTTGTATAAAAAAAAAATATTGTTATTTGTGAAATCTTGAATTTATATAATGATTTATGTAATTGTATTTCTTGAGAATTGTCAAGTGTTGAATGTGTGTAAAGTGTTCTAAATGTAACCAATATGAATGTTAATTTAGTAACAATGATTGCATGGTTAAACCAGTGCAATGTGGGGCGGTATGTTAGTTCTGTTATTGAACAGCGCCCTCTAGCGGCTTGTAAAGAAAAACGTCAGTGTAAGTGAAACACTCACTCCGAGAGGTTGTGTACGGAGTAGAGAGAAAGATTAAAAATATTACAGTCCACTGCGTGTGTTTACTGTGTGTGTGTGTGTTGAGTCAATTCAAGCTTTAAAAATAATGTTTCGCCCGGTTCCTAGAAGAAACGAAACTTGGGATCCATTTTTTGATTAAGTAGAAAGAGCATTAAAAATAAAAATGTACCAAAAGAATTAAAATCCGAAATTTTAATGAAGCTAATTGGTGAGAAAGTTTCCGATATTTTGATTTATATTAGTGATAACAACTAGGAGATTACGAGAAAATAAAAGTATTAATTGTGAAACATACGATCCATTTCTTTGCTTAGAGAATTTTAAGAAAAGTAAACGGGGCTGTCAGGGCATAAGTTTTCCTAGCCTTACATTGCATAAGGAGTTATATAAGTTATATAAACGGTACATACGTATTAACGAAATGGTACTGGTAACATTATATGAAAGGAAGCTCACATGATTACCAATTTAAAACGTACGACATATGGCAAATCATTGCTGCCAACTTGGCGACTCATCTGGCAAGTGGCAAGTGGCATGGAAATTACGGAGTTCCTGTCCCAAACCCGGGACGTACCTCCTCATCAGAATTAATAAAAATAGAGCCGAATTAAATGAGAGTGACTTAAAAATAAAAAGGAATGAAAATAAATTAGATGGGCAGGACAAAACCTGCTGAAAAACAGTAGCGGACGAAGTCCGCTTACTGATGAGAGAAATGCCCAGCATGCTGCAATTTGATTGGTCGAGACCGATCATCGCAGAAAGTGGGCGTGGAAACAGATTGGGTCGAAACGACCCGAAACAAGGAGATCTTGAGATTAAAATAAAATCAAGATCCCATAGAAATAAAAGGGGGAAACAATTTTGAAAAATTTAATGAACCTACTTGCACATTGCCATAAAATGAAAAGGGGGGGGGGGAAAGGGACCAAAAAATAAGAGAGTATAGGACTAGACGCGGTATAAGAATTTATATAACGCAATGAAGTCATATATGTGATACAATCATGATTGATAATTGATAGCATAGATGTGAAATGTCCAATTCTCAATAATATTAGCGGTCGTTCGAAGGAACGATTTAATTAATGATTGCTGGACGTGAAACAAAATTTAAAAGAGCTCAAGATAGGATAGAATCGTGCCTCCATCTGGTGGCCGAAAAGGAAAGTTGAAGCGCGAACACCGCACAATTGAATCCAAGGAGGTCACCCTCCCGGATTCCGACCGCGGCGAGCGCTGCTTCGGAAAAGACTTTAAGTCCGCGACTCTCGGCTCGGGGGTAGGAATTATTTGTTAAGATGAGAGTATTAATCTTTAAATAGGAAGCTTAAGTTAAATAAAAATAATTTAAATTTAAAAATAAGTTCCCAATGAACAAAAGTTATATTTGTACCCTAAGCCTTTTGGCTTGGGGGAAATTAATAAATTCGTGCTCAAGAAGCGCTCTGGGGCGCTTTTGAGACGATGGCGACTCATCTTGAACGTTCGCATTGTTGCGATAGTACGCAAGTACCATTTAAACATATATATTTCATAAATATAATCTACATTTTTAAGTGATTTACAGGTAAATATTTTTAAATCATTTGACTAATTGTTATTTAAAAATTAATTAATAATTAGTGTTTAATAATGTGTTTAATTGTTATTGACTTTTGAACCCCCTCCCCTTCTTATCACATCTCTTCTCAGCAAAAGTTATATGTTTCCTCAATTTTTCAAGTTTATTGGTTTTGTTATCCAAAAAAAGGAATTTCGTTTGTATAATACGCCCTCGCAACCCCTCTTGGATGTCAATTTTCGCAAAACCCTCTCTAAGAGAATCTCTACTCCATGAAAAAAACATGCCAGCGGAATTTCAAGTCTAGGTTTAATAGTTCGAAAAAATGGAATTCTGTTTTATCTGTAAAACCCCTTTTAACACTCAACCCCCTCGGTGTTTAATTTTCGTAAAAGTCTTTTTTGAAGCGGTTCTTTACTCCTTGAAAGGCATATACGAGCCAAATGTCAAAACCACAGATATAATAGTTACAAAACGGGAATATTTATGTATAATGGCACTTAACCAGTGGCGCACACAAGGGGGGTCCTGGGGGCCCGGCCCCCAAAAACCCTTCATTTTTTTCCGATTGATTATAACTCTAAGTAAATAGTACGTAAAATTTAATTAAGTATTTGTTATTAATGATTAATTTTATTAATTAATGCTAATTATTTATTCAATAATTAGTTTTTTGCTGTGTTCCCGAAAATCGACAAAATCCAAAGTAGCATGATACAAAAAGGGCGTACTTTCAACCCCCCCTTGAAAACTTCCTGTGTGCGCTACTGCACTTAACCCTTAGCAAACCCTTTGGGTGTTGATTTTGGCTAAACCCTTTCTTATCCAATCTCTATTGCATGAAAGGAACATGGACACTAAATTTGAAGTTTGAAGGTCTAGTAGTTCAAAAACGGGAATATATTTATCTCTAACACCCCATCAATCTCTTTCGCAACCTTCTTTGATATATATATGGTCTATTTTTGAAAAACTTTTTTTTCTAGCCGATCACTACTCTACCAACGGAATATGCTGGCCAAATTTCAAGTCTGTAGGTCTTATAATTTGAAAATGGGAATATTTTTCTATAACGGTACTTAACCCTTTTTAACCTCTCTTGATTGTCGATTTTCGCAAAGTCATTTACTAGTGGATCTTCACTCCATGAAAGGAACATGCCTACAAAATTTCAAGTCTATGGGTGTAATAGTCCCAAAACAGGAATCTATTTATCTATATTGCCCTTTAAGCCATCGCACCACCCCTTGAGTGTCTATTTTCGCAAAACCCATTCTTAGAGGAACTCTGTTCCATAAAAGGAATTGGTCTATAAAATTTCACATCTTTAGGTTTAAATATTTCAAAAACGCGAACATTTATCTTTAATGTCCGTTTATCCTCCACAACGCCCCTTGGGTATCGGTTTTCGCAAAACCCATTTTCTAGCTGATCCGTACTCTATGAAAGAAATCTGCAGAACAAATTTCAAGACTGTACGTCTAATTGTTTTACAAATGGAAATAATTATCTACAACACCCTTAATTCCCTGCAACGCCACTTGTGGGTTGATTTTCGTAATGCACATTTCGTGGAAAAACCCTATTCCATGAAAGACATCTGCTTATTAAATTTCAAGACTGTACGTCTAATAGTTTTAAAATGGGAATATTTATCTATAATGCATCTTAATCCCCCCACTTGGGCATCTATCGGAACATAGGTTTACTAACTCAGAAACCTTCGCAGGCATGTGTAGAACCGTTCCCCAAAGTGTTATCGCAATCAGCTAAACGGTTTGGGAAGGCATAAAACACATACTTTCATTTTTATTTATATATATATATATATAAACATGCGTAATTATTTAAATACTTCCATTTACAGAAAATGGATTAAATAAACAAATCCCTCGATGAAAGGTCACGAAAAAGTGAACTACTTAAAGTGTGCATGGGAAAATGTTTTAAAAGAAAACAGTACATCCGAACAATTGAATACTCTTGCGCAGAATAAATCAGAAGTTTTCACTTCTATCGTGCGGTCATAAGCACACACACAATTTTTAAAAATAATTATTGACAATTTCAAACGATTTTCATAACATTTATAATTTATAATTTTAAGCCTAATTAACACGTAAATACTTAGAAAAAAGATTAAAATTAAAAAATAAAATTAAACTAATCTTTTCCCTTTTACATTAAACAAAAGGTGGATGAATAATTTTTAAGTGTAGAGAGGTTTGAAAATAGTCAGGGACTGAAAGAGAAGATATTGTTCAGTTTAGTACTGATTTGAAAAAAAGTGAAAATAAAAATAAATAAATCTATTTTATTTCACATGTTTCATTTTTATGAGAAATTCTTTTTTCTAAAACTCAGCTCTTTCTTGTAAACATATTTCAGTCTATGTATTACCTTTTTTAATACACGAAATAAGCCAAAATATATAAACACCAATTATGTTTAATTCATTCTTCATACAAAGTATTTACTCGGGTCATTTTCGAGGACTTTTACCGACTTATACCAATTGAACAATAATCAACCAGACTTTCTAATAATCACGTGCAAAATTGAAAAAAATAAAACAGACCTTTTTTTTAAAGATTTCGAAAAGAAGATTTGTCGTCACGTGCAAAATTAATATTTATACCGAATTTTATACAAATTATTTATTCCAACTATCTGCGATAAACCTATAATTATGAGTATTTGCTAATCAAGAACTTTGAACTGCTTGTGAAAACTGGTTTTTTTTCTTTCTTTATTGATACGAAACTTGACGTTTTCGTTAGAGAACTGGGCTCCGTCAGCAGCTCTCTATCCTCTATCTGAAACTGAGATGTGGCATTATGTTGTCGACTCGGATGGTTAGGTGGAATTGAGGCTTCAGGCAGACAAAAACCAATGGAGTAGGCTGGCAGAGAGAAAACTCGGGTTCTCTCTCTTGGATAAAGCCTTTTTATTGGACGTAGTGAGTGAGCTATTGATGTTGACTGCCCGATTCAGAGTAAAAGAAATTAATGGAGTTTAAAATTAAAGGAGAAAATATAGAATTAAAAGAATAAAAGTGGAATTTTTGAAGTTAAGTGAAAGAAAATTTATTTATAATTTAGCAAGAATTTAACTAGTACACTGGCTTTTTTGCTTATCTGTTTTAGCTGCTTTAAGTTTAGGTAGTAACTGTAAAATTTTTGGCGTTCTTTTTACTAAGCTAGAAACTATATTGAAAAGTTGAAAATTTTGAAGAAAATCAGAGATATTGTCTTCCTGGCCGAATTCTTGGATGCTTTCAAAACTATTGTTTTGTTCGTTGCATTATGATTTGGGGATTCATTATTATTTTAAAGGGAAAAGTGTCGTGGGTAACTCCGCTAACAATGTTAGCGTTGGATACTCTTTCTCGTATTTCGTAATAATTGAATGTGTTATTTTTAAATCGGTTTTCAACGGGACCCCCTTTTTGGCTTTGGGAATTTTGGGCACTTGGTGTAGCAGGCTGTATGTTCGTGTTCCTTGCAGTTAATACAGTAAGGGTTATCCTGCTTTTCTTTTATTTCGCATTTTTTAATTGTTTGTTCTTTTCCATACTTTAAACACCCGGGGTTTTTTGATGGCAGTTTAGCCGCATTATGATAAAAATTATTGCAAATGAAGCATTAAATGACTTTTATAACGAGGAATTCCTCAACATTTCTTTGGATGTAACCGAGGTTGGTTAGTTCGAAGATGTTTTGGCTATTCGGATTTCTTGGTAAAGTAACTTGGATAAATGGAAGTGGGAATCGAGTTTTCTTATATTTGAGTTAGTTACAGCTGATAACAGTGTATACAATTTCCCCTGAATTATTTTGAACATCTTCTACTTTCTTGACAATTTGAATAAGTTTCTATACTTTGGGTTTTATGATGCAATATTCAAAATCACTACCCTCCGCCAAGTCGAGAGTAAGACTCTCGTCATCCTATTAACATATAATTTGATAAATTCACCGAAAGTTTTACTTTTCATGTCAAGTAATTTTTGAATAATTGTATTAAGTTGCTCTTAATAATTACTTTTAATTTTCAGCATTATTCAAGGTGGGTGCTTTTTTGGGGTTTTGGAAAAGTTTGCTTAGAATTAGTTAGGAGTGGTTGCTCCAAGTCTTGTTCAAGCTGGAAAAATTGGTTCAATATTTGTGTCAGGTCTGACAGTTTCTTTTCTTTTCTTTTTTTTTTTTTTGAGAGAAAAACAAAGTCGTCCGAGAATTAATTTTGTTCGCCTTTACTTTTTTATTTTTCTTCGTTTTATTGGTGTTGTCTGTTTCATTGTTATATTTAAGGTTTTTTCATTATCAAAATTACTTTTAATATTTACACTTGTAAACTGTGTCCTATGGTCCGGACGGACAAGCAGTTAAATTACAAGGGGGCGGGGGAGAGAAAGAAGCTCACTCTCCTTGGCCTCCTTGCTTTCAGTAGTTTCTTCAATGGAGTTCTTCAGGATATCTGTTATTTTCTTGCTATCGTCTGATTTTCCTTCGTTGACTGACTGGGTGTCGGAAGGATTTATTCACGTATCTTCTTCCAACCCTCTTGAGAAATCTTAGGACTATCAATTCGCGTTATTCACAACCAACCCTTCTGAAGAAGAAACCATGAAATGTAAATTAAGTTTACTATACATAACCCAGGTTTTCTAGCTAGAGGAGAGTGGGAGTGGATGTAAACCAGAAGTCAGGTGAGATTGTTACTGACAGGTATCATTATTGAACCATTGTGATTAAATACTTACTAAGGGATAGATTTAAAGTGACGATTGATCAATTAGATTAAATAAATATAAGATTAAATATCCTATATAAAAAGAATCGAGTTTGATAGTTTCCTAATCATTCGTGTATTTCGTCGTTTTTCCACGTTCGCTTTTAGCACCGAGACATTATCTTACTGTTAGTAATTGAATTTGTGTCATTATAAGGAAAATTGGATGGAAGATCTTCCAAATGAAGTCCAATTCCTTCAACTGATAAAGCATGTTGCCTACAGATTATTATGATATTCTACTTCAAAGGCTGACAATTGTTTTTGGTTCGAGGGCCACATTGTGCAAAAGGAAAGTACTGAGGAATTGCACCTTTTTAAAATGATGGCATTTATTAGTTAAGTTTGCAGCTAAGAAAATATTAATAAAACAGTGCTAGTTTTATCCAATTTATTTGAAGTGCTAACTTCATATCATCTGTAGCTGCAAGTACAATTACTTTTAGAATCAATTTAATGAGACAAATGCATCCTTTTATGCAATGTCTTTGAAATTAAGAGGGAGATTGTTTGCTGAAATTCATACACTTCCCGCCCTTCTAGTTCATCTCAGCTAACTTGCATCTATATGTACTCTTGTTTTTCTCCACTGAAGCAAAAACCTTTTGTTCCCAATTATATATAAACCCAAATAGAGAACTTTTTCCTATTAAATATATTTATTATAGAAATTTTTCAGCTGAAAAATATTTGTAAGAGTCAATTAACGTCACATCATTAAACATTTCTGTCATACTGTGATCTAACTGCTAGTCAATAAGTTCAAGCTGTTGCTCCTCAGGTGCTGTATCAATATTCGTAGTAATGGGATTAGAAAAATTGAATTTAGGTTCAATTTTCTTAAAATCCTGAAATCTTTTGACCTTGTACTCTTAAGTCTGTAGCTGATTTCTAATCTTAGCAATCTCGTTTTTCTTATAAATGAAAATGACAAAAATTGACTAAATCTGCTTCCCTAGCGAATCAAGGCCGATTTGTTGATTGACATCGGGGGCCTAAAAAACATTTGCAGGTCGCTATTTATTCACCCTTAATCTGGTACAATGTCAGCAGAAAAGTATTAATGTGCAATCAAAATTTCTTCCTTTTGGTTGAGTATTCATTTTTATCTCATTAAAGAAACAAGTATACTTTTCTTATAACTATAGAATCAAAATACAGGGTGGCCATAGTTAAAATGCATGCGTTTAAGGGGTACTGGAAAGAAAACCACCGGGAATATTCCAGTGAAATTTGGTATCTACACGTTTCAGAACAAGCGAAAATCAAAGATGCAAAATACGATAATCGTCATTTTCACCCGATAGATGGCGCTAAACCGTACTTCAACGCTCACCGGTGGCATATATAACTTCCAAAACCGATAGACAGAACATAATAAGATTCTAAGAGACATATACACAATATACAGAATCAATTACATTTTATTAAAATTCCATACAATTCGCTTCAGGAATTACAATTTTACAGTATCGTGTAATCAAAAATTAACGTAAATTAACATTTCAAATTAAACAATCCATAAAAAACAATTAAACCATTATTTATTGCATGAAATTATCACATGATGTACTCAATATACGAACCACCAGATGCAACCACATGCTGAAAAGATAAAACAGCATGGTCCATCGTCGCATTTAAAATATCTGATGTAACATACCTCACGTGTCTCGTTATGTTAGATTTCAATTCAGCAACAGAAGCATTTTGTTATCTATAAACCGTATCTTTCCGATGTCCTCACAGATAAAAATCGCGATGATTAAGGTCCGATGAACGTGGGAGCCAGGCGTTTTCGAAACCTTGCTTATGACTCGGTCCGCACCAAAAATGTAGCAATTTTTTAAAAAGTTTAGCCATGTGAGAGAATGCTCCGTCCTTTATAAATACCGTGGTTTCTAAACAATATCTCTCTTGCAATGCTTGAATCAATTGTTCTCTCAACATCGCTACTCAATGTGGTCTTTTTTTATTATATTCGATGGGCTTAAAATTTGCATATATGCCATCAATAAGCATTGAAACATGACAAAGCGCCATCTATCGGGGGGTAGAAATGGCGATTTTTTCTTTTCTTTTTTCACTTGCTCATGTTCTGATACGTGTAGATACCAAATTTCACTGGAATATTCCCGGTAGTTTTCTCTCCAGCTCCTCTTGAAGACTTGCAGTTTAATAATGGCTACCCTGTATTACGATTTGCAAATAAGTTTTTTTTTGTAATGTAATGTTTTTTTTTAAACATAATAACTATCTTGATAATTTGTATGGTAAATAATTAAGATCATATTGTGAATTCCTCGTCAAAGTACATTATTATTTCCTTCAATTCCATGTTGCTGTATGAAAGGCGGAAGGGTGCGATGAAAATTTTGATTGAAAATTGGGTCGCAAATCCAGAAAGTTTGAGAAGCGCGCTCTTATGGAGAATTACATAATTCTCAAAGTCATTACCCTCCTCCAAAACGTGAGTAAGACTCCGGTTTTCGTCACTAGTGTTAACAAATAACTTAGTATAGTTGTTGGAGGTCTTCGTATAAAAATCAGGGAGTTTATCCTAAAGAGTTTTTAATTGATCTCTGTAATTGTAATTATTTTTTAGCATTATGGGGGGATGAGGCTTGGGCTTAGGAACTTCAATTACTGTTTCAAGTTCGAGAGAACGCTTGGTATCCTGATCCAGGTTTTCGAAGCTATTTTGGGTTTAAACAAGCTTTGGGGTTTTAGTTTTGGTAGAGGGTCTTGCAGTTTTCTTCGCAAAGACAAAATTATTTGAAGATTCCCTTTTTACTTAACATCTTTTACTTTTTTTCTATTTTTATCAATAGAGCTACCTTTTAAATTTATCGGGGAATTATTATTTCCTTTCATTGAGGTGAGAGGATTAGTATGATCGGGCAGTCGGGTTCTGTACATGAGAGCAAGGTCCATAGTTTATTCATCAATAGGTCATTCTGTGCCATGGTCTCCATTATCATCTAGGCTGGGTGACTTTTCATCGTCGGGTTTTGTTTACAATGCAGTAACTTGTTGTGACATTGGATAAAAATGTCTAGTTATTGAATTTTCTCCATGGTAAATTAGAGTCCGTGACAGTCAGACTCGGGCGTCATTACTTTGGAAGGGCTGAAACGAGAAGAGATTGATGATCTTGATTTATAGGAAAATCCAGATTTCACGGATTGAGAGAATCCATATCGAATTCCAAATAAGACATGTCGAATCGTAATCAGAGGCAACCCCCTTGACCATAAAAGTTCTAAAACGTGCTGAAAAGGATTCTAAGTGTCGTCTTGGTTGAAGTGAAAAAATCAGGGAGCTCAGAATAACACGTCTGAACTGCCAAGTGTCTCCATGCGTTTTACCCTCTCCTGACGCAGCAGATGTGATTTGTAATCATATTTACACAGATGATGTTCTTTCTGGTGAGTCTACATTATATAGAGGGTGCTAAAAAACTCCAAACCAAAACATCTCAACTTCTTCTGAGATTTGGATTTGAGCTTCATCAATTGGTGTCATATAGCCCAGAACTGTTGAAAAATTATAATACCTCTTCCTTTGTGTTGAATAAGAAATTTCAGGATGTTCCAGTGAAAACATTAATATGCTATGGGATCCAAAGGTGGATTGTCTTACAAACAAAGTAAAGATTAGTGACAAAATCAATTTCTCAAAAAGATAGGTGTTTTCAAAAATTGCGAGACTATTACCCTTTGGGACTCATTGGACCCATTGTTACGAAGGCTAAGATATTTATTCAAGGACATTGGAAAATAAAATTATATTGGTATGAACAGCTACCATTAGATGCAATGAAAGAATGGAAGAAATTCTATCAAAAATTATCTAAAGTATATAACTTCGGAATTCCAGGGTGTATTCTACTTCCAGGAACAGTGCTGATTGAGATACATGGGTTTTTCCGATGCATCAGAACGTACCAATGTTTATGTCTGCATAAAATGTTTCAATAAATCTGGACTGTTTCAAACTAGACTATTATGTAGCAAGTCCAGAGTGACGCTTTTGAAAACGCTCCCATACCCAGGTTGGAACTGTCTGCAGCTTTACTACTATCAAAATTAGTTAAAAAGGTTGTGCCAATTCTAAATTGCCTATTGATAAAATTTGGGTGTGGACGGACTCGACGATCGCTTTAGTGTGGATAAAGACCGAACCTCAGAAACTCAAAACATTTGTCAACAACAGGGTGGCGGAGATGCAAACACTTTCAAAAGACTGTCACTGTAAACCTGTGAGTTCCAAGAACAATGCTCTAATGGGAAATCGAATATCAGAGAGGGTAACTCCAAGTGCATCAATTTTAAACTCAGGAACCCTTTTTTTTTGGACCTTTTCAAATAAAATTTACAAATCAAAGAAAGGGAGTATTTTCAAAGGTTTATGTAGCAATTTTTGTATGTTTGGCTACTAAAGCTATTTATTTGGAGGCGGTGACTAATTTAACAACTGAAACATTTATTGCAGCTCTGAAGAGGCTATGCGCCTGCAGAGGCCACATTTCAACAATAATGTCCGATAACGAATCTAATTTTAAAGGCGCAGCTGCGGAATTAAATCGTTTCATAAAATTAATTATTAACAAAAACGAAACCTTAGCAAATTATTTCCCTTCGGAAGCTATCCATTTGGAATTTATCCCTTCTCTCTCTCCTAATTTCGGGGGTTTGTTGGAGGAAGGGTTAACATCATTCAAACACCATTTCTACAGAAACCTTGTTAATAGTAAAATAACTTTCAAAGAATTCGAATCAATAGTAATTCAAATTGAAGGTGTATACTTAATTCACGTCAGGTATTTGCATTGTCAGATAATATTAACGAATATGAAGTTTTAACTCCTGGACACACTTTATAATTGGTCGACCTATCAGTGCAATACATGAGCCCGAAATTTTATATATTTAAGATAGTAGGCTACCTAGGGGGCAATATCCGACAAAGGGCGTTCAAACAATTTGGAAACGTTGGAATAATGTCAATCTTAATCATTTACAACAGAGAAACAAGTGGCAGTCTGAAAAAAATAATGTCACTTTAGGATGTTTAATGTTATTAAAGGAAAAGGATTGGCCGCCCTGCAAATGGGAAATGGCAATAATTTTGGATATTATCTATGGAAACGACGGTAAAGGCAGAGTAGTTAAGCTAAAAACTTCCACTGGCGTTTTCACACGTTCGATTTCAAAAATGTCTTTTGCCAATAAAAGATAATTATAAATATTAAATTGTAATATAATATGCATAGATTATATTCGTAGAAAACCTTTTTCTTCTTATTTAAAATGTAGTGTATATTTGTAAACTTTTTATTTAAGGGGTGTTGGAAAGCTAAAATCTTATTTTTTTGGCAATTTGAGATTTTTTTACATTTTCAAATTGTATAGATTTTAACCTTTTTAAAAATACCTTAGTTTAACCTCTAGGGTATTTAGAAGCCCTTAAAAACGTATTTTTAAATAATCGTTGAATTTGGGCCACGCCCATTTTAATGGCGAAAATTGTAAACAAATTACTTTGTTTTTGCTTAAAAGTGTAACGACTGATATAAACCAAAACATGTATCTTTTATTTTAAATTGAGCTTTTTATTTTTTTATTTACTAGCCAATTAGAAGTCTCACTGTATACATTAAAATCAATTTATCTCAAAATGTAAATTTTAATGTGCGATGTACCTTTTCTGAGAAACTACTGTTCACAGGTATGTAAATTTTTTATGAATAATTCATAATGATGTCTATTATATACTAAAATGAGCTTTTTGTAAAAAACTCAAAAATTTAATTTTTACAAATCTTTTAGTAAAAAATGGGTCAAATTTCGCAATGTTTGATAAAATATTTCATAATTTATTAAAAAATTCAAAATTAACTAAAAGCTCACTTTAGTATAATGAGAGAGGTGTACTTTAATAGTATGAACAATTTCAAGCATGTAAATAAAACAGATTTTGAGAAAAGGTACATCGAAAACAGCCAATTTAACATTGTCAGTATATAGAGAGAGGTTTCCAACTCCTCTTAACTAATTATGTATATTTTAAGTATATTTTGAAATATTGCATATTTCAACGCCAGGCAGAATGTTACGTCATCTAGCAACAGCACGCTGTAAAGTCTTCTGTAAAAATTTGTAAAAGTAGTTAGAATCAAGTGCTGTACCCCACTTCATGCGGGTGTTCGAATAAAATAGGCTTAACATTACGAGAGTTTGATTTTTTTTTATCGTATCAGTTAACACAATGCAATGAAATACAAACACATGTGTAAAAATTAAGAAATGAATTCGCATCGCTCACCAATAGTATAATAATATATTTATCTCGATTTAATAATCGAATAGCACCTATATTCTTTATTTGTTTGTGTCTACATTATTTATTTATTTGAAACTAGTATTTTGTGTGTGTTACATATTTAATTTTATTACACAAATATTGTTTAAGTTTTATTATTAACAAAAAATAAATAGGATACAACCTGCACACTTGGTGACAAGAGCTAGAGTGAAAAATACATGAGAAAAACCACAAATACAAATGATACAGGCGCCATCTATTAGCATAAGAACAAAATCATGTTAGCATTAGATATTAAGTCATTATCTTTAACACTTTCCCTTGTTAACTGGATTTTGTCAAAACAGTCCCATTTGATTACACAATGTCAATAGTCTGGACTTCATCAAGGGTTTTGTCAGAATGTCAGATACTTGTTTCTCAGTTGACACTTGTTTCACATTTAATTTTCCCTCTAAGACTTTCTCGCGCACAAAGAAGTGTTTTATTTCTCTGTGCTTTGTCCTTGGATGATATTCAGGGTTGTGTGACAACTTTACTGCTGCCCTGTTGTCCACTTGAAGTGTGGGAATTTCCTTCAAGTTCACTATGCCCTGAATCAGTCTGCAGAGCCAAATTACTTCTTTGGCTGCCTCTGATGCTGCTATAACTTCAGCTTCAGTTGTTGAAGTGGCAGCAATTGCTTGCCTTTGGCTGCGCCATGAGATAGCTCCTCCAGCATATATCATAACATATCCCAAGGTTGATCGACTTGTTTTGGTACATCCACCAAAATCTGAATCAATATAACAATGAAGCACACCTTTTGTCTCTGTAGCATGATATGTTATTCCATATCCAACTGTGCCAGTTATATAGCGGAATACTCTCTTCACCTTGACTATATCTTCTGCAGATGGGTTTTCAAGTGATCTCGAAAGAAATCCTACACTATATGCAAGGTCTGGCCTGGTTCCCACCATCAGATACATAAGGGCACCAAAAGCTTGCCTATATGGAAAATCAGAGTTTTTGGTTTCAGACTTTTGCAATCTGCAATCCTTTAACATGGGCGTTGCCACAGGTTTGCATTCCTCAAATCCAAAACATTTAAGTATTTTTCTGGCATATCTTTTTTGATTGATAGTTATTGAGTTGTCTTTGTGATGCTCAATTTCAAGACCTAGAAAACAGGAAACTTTTCCTACTGATATCTTGAATTTTGTTTTCAGCTCCTTGATGAACATTTCAGAATTTTGTTGGTCAGTTGCAGCAATTAATCCATCATCAACATACAACACTATCAATAATTTTCTACCTTTTCTTTCCCGAATGTATAGGCATGGATCAGCTTCACTTGCTTTAAAGCCAAGATGTGTTAAAAATTGACCAAAACACTTGTTGCAACAGCGTGGTGATTGTTTTAAACCATACAGGCTGCGCTTGAGTTTACATACTCTTCCTGAGCCATCTTTGAAACCTTCTGGTTGTTTCATAAATATGGTTTCCTCCAGATCTCCATAAAGGAATGCTGTTGATACATCAAATTGAGTCAAGTGCATCCTTTCTTCAGCTGCAATGCTTAAAACTGTCCGTATTGTTCCCAATTTGGCTACTGGGCTGTATGTTTCACTGTAATCAATGCCCTGGCGTTGACTAAAGCCTCTTGCAACAAGTCTTGCTTTATATTTATTGATGCTGCCATCTGGATTTGTTTTGAGTCTATAAACCCACTTACAGGATATTGCTTTAGCTCCAACTGGTAGGTCTGATAGCTCCCAAGCATGATTTTCACTTAATGAATTCATTTCACTCTTCACGGCTTTCTTCCAGTTTGTGCTGTCCTTGGAGTTTATTGCTTCTTCATATGTTTCAGGATTATAGTCATCTAAATATGACTCTGCTTCCATAATATGATCCTCAAACCGTTTTGGTTTCTGCAGAAGTGAGCGGTTCCTCAGCTGTCTATCTGATGTAGGTTCAGCATCTTCTTGTGGCCGCGGTAGCCGAGTGGTATAGGTATCGGACCGTGGCTTGCTTTGTCACGGGTTCGAGCCCAGTACCACTAAAGACCCGCCGTGTAGGGCAGCGATGCACGTTAAATCTGTCGAGAGCTGAAACGTCCTCCCGTTGGTGTGGTGTGGTAGTTAGGAGAGGGGGTGCCAGCTCAGGTGTCGTCCACGTCACTTGACCAAGGTTCAAAATTACGTGGTCCGTCGCTAAAAGCCCTCGTGTAGCTGAACAGTGCGACGTTAATATTCAATCAATCAATCAATCAATCAGCATCTTCTTCCCTATCAGTCTCAGAATCACTTAAGTCTTCTTGGCTTAGTGTCTTTTCTATAGGATTGTCCTCAATTTTTATCAGCTGCTCTTCATACTTTCCCTGATTTGTATCTCCTCTTATCCTGTCTTTTAATTTTAATTCTGTACGGTCATCACACTTCCCTGCTTTTTCTTGAAAGATTACATCTCTAGATAAAATTACTCTGTGTTCTTTCTTTAGCCAGATTCTGTATCGTTCATCTCCATCATATCCCACAAGGTACCCTTGGATAGCCTTCTTTTGTCCATTTTCCTTCTCTTCTGAGCTGGAACATGAGCATAGCATGGAGATCCTATTATGCGCAGGTGTTTTAACCGGGATTTCTTTTTGAGCCAAAGCTCATATGGACTTGTATTTTCTATTGACGACATTCCTGTTCTGTTTAGTATATATATGGCAGAGTTAACTAATTCAGCCCAGATAGCTGCAGGGAAACTGACCTCAGTATTTGAATATTTGAGTGTTCTGGCCATTTCAATGGTGGTTCGCATTTCTCGTTCACTGGCTCCATTTTGTTCTGGGGTGTAAGGTGCTGTGAGCCTTTGAGTAATTCCATTTGAATGCAAAATTTCATGAACATCTTTGTTATCAAATTCTCCACCATTATCGCAGAGGAATTCTTTCACAGAATATCCCAGTGTCCTTGTATGTGCAAGCATGTGCTCTAACACCTTTTTTACTTCTGACTTCTCTTTTATTAGGTAACCATAGCGAAACTTTGTAAAGCTGTCTTTGAATACAACCAAGTACTTTTTCTTCTGAAATGACTCATCAAATGGTCCACAAACATCTGCAGAAATCAGTTCACCAGGCTCAGAGGCTTTCTCCCTGGTGCCAAATGATAGTCTGTGTGCTTTGCCGTAAACACATGGCTCACATAATTCCTTATCTAGCTTGATGTGGATGCCTAATTCCTTTTCAAACATGTTTCGGATGTGACGTTTATCTTGGTGGCCCCATCTTTCATGATACAACTGTAGCAAAGAGCTGTCTGCTATAACAGTATGAACTTCTATCATTTCTTTGGGCAAAATTGGTTCAAAATTTGCTTTGAATAAGGAACCATTTACATTGCGAGAGCCATAGAGCACCACATCATCATTAACTTTTAACCAGCACTCAGTAGGAGTCGACACAAATTCATTGTTTGTGCTTCTGTCTTGAGCGGCAAGTACAGAGAATAAATTTCTATTAATCTTTGGAACATACCAAACATCTTTTAGAACGACTTTCTGGCATTTTCCATTAATGGTCGATTTTACTTTTATTGTGTCTTTTCAAAGGGCAGCTAATGTTTCATTTCCTGCAGCTTTAATGCCACAAGGACTATCAAATTTTATGAAGTCAACAAAATATGTGTAGCAGTTCGTAACATGCCTAGTAGCTCCATTGTCAATCCAATATGATGTCAGGCTAGTCTCTGATGTACAGACTTCCTCAGATATAGACATCAATTCTATGTTCGCTGATACTGTATTTGATTGTGTATCACTCAATTTATTCTTTGATGGTCTTCCATCTGAAATCCACTTTCTACAGTCTTTTACCCAATGTCCTTTTCGTTTACAGTAATTGCAGCTATCTTCTTTTCTTGACTTGGACTTATATTTGCCTTCTTGTTTGGGCCTTTCTGATTTTGTAGCTATTAAGGCTTCTTGGACTTTTTTGCTACTGTCTTCAACTTTAGTAAAATTTCTTTCAAACATACACAGCTGCACTGTCAATTCTTCAAATGACTTCTTGTCATCTTTAGCCAACAACATCCAACTGGATTTAAAGGTTTCAAACTGACAAGGCAAAATATGTAAAACTTTACAGACTAGGATCAAATCTGGCAATTTACTTTCCTCTCTAGCCTCAAGTCTGTTATTCAATTCATTCCAAAGACTTCTTAGCTTTGCAATGTGTGTGGAGATATCCTCTCCTGGAACCCAGCTGAATGCAAAAGACCCTGTTCAAATTTTAAACAACTGATCTTTTGAAGTTGCTTCAAACTGCTACCTCAATGATTCCCAAGCTTCAAAGGCTGTCTCCTTGTCCATAATCTTTTGATACACAGCATCAGTGACAGTACTTGCGATCATTGATTTCGCATAACTATTTGCTTTTCTGTACAAATCGCAGCGTTCTTTATGCTGTTTTCTTACAGATTCTTGAGCATCAGCATCTATGGATTCTGGCTTTTTCAGCTTGCCATCTATGACCTCGATCGCTCCTTCGTGGTAGTCAAGTAGGTCGCGGATCTTCCGTTTCCACATCGGCCAATCTATTTCTCCGGTCAAAGGCTTAATATGACGGCTGAAATCCATACTTATTTCCTTTCTAGAAAATTTAGACTTGCAAGTTTCTTAAATAATCCGTATCAGTATCTCTAGGCTAATCAGCAACCCTCTTCTGTTTCTTCCTCGATCGCTCCAAAATGGAGGCACGATCACGCCACCTTCCCGCCAAACTACCGATCGGCGAAACTTTGCCGTGACTTGTTGCCTCCAAGAAATATCTCTGCCTTTTCTATCATAAAAGACTCATAGCTTTGATACTTCAAAGCATGGTTTAAGCCTGTGCTGGTACCCATAACCTGTTTAAGTTTTATTATTAACGAAAAATAAATAGGATACAACCTGCACACTTGGTGACAAGAGCTAGAGTGAAAAATACACGAGAAAAACCACAAATACAAATGAGAGATACAGGCGCCATCTATTAGCATAAGAACAAAATCCTGTTAGCATTAGATATTAAGTCATAATCTTTAATAAATATAACTATAGGTTTAAAACAGGGGTAGGCCGACTTTTCCAGGGTACGGGCTACTTCTAATTTTTTCAAAGAGTTGCTGTCCACCCAGTGTCAGTGGGGAACCAGGTAGGGGGATGAGTTCACGGTTCCGGATCCTTCCTCTTTACCCTTCATCCCCCACCGATTAATTACAGTCCCATGTATATAGTATGTAAAATTTTTTCGTATTTGATATTAGTAATTTTTTTATTTATTAATGTAATTATTTATTCAATAATTTATTTTTTCCTGTTTTTTCTCCGCCAATCGACAAAAAAAAATGTTTGGCTGCATTAGGAGGAAAGGAGAATATGATACACCTTCATCCCTCGATCCACTCCCCCCACACACAGAACTTCAAAAATTCTTGTGTGCGCCACTGCCCAATGTCGTAGGTGGGGTGTGAGGTAAGGAAAAGGTTATTATTATAATTTAATAATAAGTACGGAAGATGTATTTACCTACAGAACTAAAATAAAAAAAAACTTTGTACTCTATACTTAATTTTGTTATTTTGAATTTTGTATTGTTTTAATTTTCTTTTTAGACTCAAAGTATTCATAAGTAATTGTGTGATTAATAGAACTATTTGTTTCTTATTCTGATCCGATTACAAAAATAGATTTTTATTCTTAAATTCACCGTAATGTTGCTAATGATAATTACACTATAAACTTAGTTCTATAAAAATTTGTCCTTTTTTTATATTTTGTTTTAAATTAGTGTAGGAGTTCTCTCTCTCTAAGCCTATTTTTTAAAATTATTACATGTTTAATTTTTATGCTTCTACTAGGATTAGAAAAAATCCCGCCATTCATAGAAAGAGGTGGCGAGGGGAGGATCCCAATTAGATCGACGCTATATATAAGATAATATTATAGGAATCTTCAGGGCGTATTGGTGGGGAAAGGGGTGACAGACTACTACGTTTCATGTCGTTTTGGAGGGGGGAGGAAACGTCCCTCCTTTGGTCATATATCTTTTAGGGGTGTGTGTGTCGCGGACGACCTTGAGCACGATTTCTGACTTAAGACAAAAAAGTCGAATGAGAGTTACAAACCCGAGCGTGAAGTTCATTCAGGTTCACTCTCCAGCAAAACACGCGTAAAGAAGTAACCACTTCAATAACAGCCTCCAATATAATTATACCGAATGATGCATTTATTATGAAACAATGCAAAATACATTAAAAAATAAAACATTTTTATCTAAAGTTGACTTCCGTTGTTAAATTCAGTAGAACACTTATAGTCTGCGTACTGTCAGCTAATGTTGAATTTTCCACAAAAAGTACTTACTAGGTAAAATTTTCAGGCAGTCACCCCAAAATGTCTTGGTAGTTCACCGGTCGACATAATGCCCAACACGGGCTTAAAGTTTTCTTAAAAGAAAAAAAAAGGAAGTGCAAAAAATGTTTGTATAAATTGCAGAGGCAGTCTTAGAAACCTTTGAATCACTCAGCCAAGTGTTGGGGGGCAAAATCTCCCTTGGGGGTAAGCGGCTTCACGTTACTAAGCTAATACACACAGTCCGATCACGGTTTGGCATTATTTTAATATTTATGAGAATTATTTACGTCCATAATTAATCACTCAATATTAAATTTTGGTTGAAATTTAAAAGATTTTATAAAACCTCATCTAGGAAAAAAGTTGTAAATTTCCTCGCAAAAGTGGACTCAAGCTGAGATAATTTTAATCCGTATCTTCAAAAAGAGAACTCTGTTTTGCACGTAATAATTTTTTCAGCCTACGGATGGCCTCTACCAGTGTAAGTGATCGGTAAATAATATCTAACGTCTTTATCAAAAGAAGACAATTGCCGATCAGAGGTACTCACCCCGTGTACAAATTCGTAAATAACTCAATATCAGATTTCAAATGTTCCATTTCGATTATTAATAATGGATAAATAAAAGCTCTTACCTGTTTGAATGATGAGGCGACGCAAAAGAACGGAACAAGGAAGATTGGACACATGTTTATTTACATTACAGATTAGACAGAGACTACAACTCACAAGCGTACATTCGTAAACAAGCGATTGCAGCGTCACTGCACTTAATGCTTCAACGCTCTTCCAGCTTAAGGTTTCAAGTTTTCAAAACAGTAACATAGATTTTGCTCAGGAAAAAAAATCATTTATCACGTTCTTCGTGATTAGCAAATAGTCAATAAGCATTCCAGAAGATCATTAAATGCGATTGTATGTTTATACCGAACTTTAAGCAGTGTAGGTAGCGCTGCAAGTCAACCCGTGCTTAATTATCAAGCAAGTTCGGATACAATGCAAGCTTTATCGTCGTCTACCGACACCTGGCGGAAAGCGTGAGTAGTGTAAAAAAACATCCACATTGAAGGGCATTAACACTAGTATCATTCATAAATTCCACAGCGGTGCAAAACAAAAAAGAAAAGTTTAACATTTTGTTTTTATTGGGTGTAAGAGCAAATTCAGTCATTTTTTTTATCAAAACATTTTTTAAACTTTTTATTTAAAATTTAATTGAAAATATATCTTAATAAGTTACAAATGTCTGCCAGCGCTGACGCTTACTCATCACTCTGGGAAAGAACTGCTAATTTTGGCGGCAAAGTGTTCTTCCTCTGCCGTCGCGTTTAGATCCCCTCATAATTTATATATTCATTTCCATCAAAAAAGTTTTGCAGTGACCTGAACAAATGATAGATGGTGTTAAATCAACTATCTACTGTAAGGGTTTCCAATGAAACTCAATTTTTTTTTATATGGTTTTTCTTGCCACGTGTGATCTGGCGTTCCCTTGGTGCAAAATTACGTCCTTTCTGCCAATCAAAGATGGACGTTTTCGCTGAATTTCTTTATTTAAAACATCAAGTAATGTACAGTATTGACCATTTCATTATCTTTCTGCAACTCATGGTGCATTACACCCTTGCGGTTCCACCAACAACACAACATAACTTTCCTAGCACGACAGCTTTGGACGGAGTCGCTGGTGTCTCCCCTTATGCCTTTTTTCTAACCACGTGTTTATAGAGTATCCTCTTTTCATCTCCAGTCACCAAGTGGTCCTAAAACGGTTCCCTTTTGAGACAAGCAAGATTTGAAGAACACGTCGAAATTTTGTCTCCATTAAATTTTTTTCTCGTAATTCATGTGGCAACCAGAGATATATGTGGACACGAAACCAAACCTTTCAATGTGATCTAAAGCAGTAGTCTGATGAATTCCAAGATTAAAGCCCTCTTCTGGGGAAGTTAAAGTGAGATTTGCGCTAATCATACTGCGTAGCACTTCGTCATTGACATCTGACGGCCTTCTCATCTGGGTTCATATTTCAAAGAAAAAACACCCAAGCGAAATTTTGCACCATCTTTATCATTTCTGAGCTGTTAATGCGTACTTTTTGCCTTCATCGCATTATTCCCTTTTTGGAAACTTATACAACATAGAATGACTTACGTGCACTTTTTATTTACTCATGTTGACAGTTTTACAAGTTTAAAAAAGCTGGTTAAAATTCGAAAAAAATGCATAAGTCATCAATCATGTACTAACTGTTTAAACCGGTTTCAGTCGGATCCGAATTCTTGCTAAGGATCGACAATGCATAAAAGAGCACGTGTTCAAGAGCGACAGAGTGAGGCAGTGAATATTAAAGTCGCATATAACTATTTAGCTATTCAAGGGTTTTTGGCGCCGGAACTCGTAACTTCCAACCAGGGTCAAGTGACAAGGACGATACCTGAGCAAACATCAACTCTCCTAACTTCCACACCAAATCACGGGAGGACGTTTGAGCCTCGACATATTTAACGTGCATGTTCAGTGGTACTAGGCTATACTTCACTTCAGTCAGAAATTTAATTCTTTTAAAGTAAGTAGTAGCACCAGATGTCAAAAAGACATTTAAGTTTATCAATTTCAAAAAATTATTATTAGGTGAGCAGGAGTCTACCCGCAACCGAAAAACATGGCAAGGGATCTATGAGAAAAAAGTTTGGATACCTATCGATAAAAGTATCGATAAACAAATAATTTCTTAAATAAAAGCGTTCGCTCTTAAAACACAGAAGTTCATAATAAAAACATGTAAAGAAAGACAGGATGATTTCGAATATAAATAACACCGTTTTACACCCCGCAAATACATAGTTGAATCCCACACTTTTGATACGAAACTTTGAGATACTCTGATGCGTCTCAAACTGAATAAATGATTTTAAATTTGCCTTAACAGATCGCCTGGAACATTTAATAAAAAATAGTAATCTTGGACGCGTATTGTTCGAAATCAGTCAACACTTCGAGCGGAAACGAGCAGAAGATATTTCTCTGGATCGTAAAAAGCTCATCAGATATATTTCTTTCTCTTAAAGTTTTAGACACCAAAGGTTGTCTATTTATCAAAAATTAAGATGTTTTCTGATCCAACAACGTTCCATCGTTACGAGTTTTGCGAGTTGAATGCTTAAAATAGTGTAAATAATTTATATCTGGATGTATAACACGTCAATATTGCTTTCTTATATATTTTTAATACTAAATTTGCAATATTCGCAAGCAACGCCATTTCTTATACATTATACTGGTGATTCAATGGAAACATGGCGAAAAGTTGGCGATACAGTCAAGACGGCATAATTTATGGGGACCATTTTTGGTGAGTTGGTGACCATATGCAAGCTTCTGAAAACTACTGGAGAAATCTACTAATATCACTATTTAAGACGAAAGCGGATCTTTCGAGAACGAATCCGAGGGGTTTGAAAAAAGGAGTCGCTCCCTGAAGTTGGATTAGCATTATTTCGACCGTCAAAGAGCCGACTAGCGATTAGTTGCTACTATCGAGAAGTGCTTGCAAATAATCTTAAACATTACGTGCTTGTATTTTTGGACACGGTTTGCTATGTCTGAGTGCTGTAGAAGATATGAAGATCTTTTGGGATATATTAAGAGAATTCTAGTGCTGTATATCCTGTATTTTAAGAATAATTTTTCTACAATAAATTTTCATCGCTCTTAATGTATCCGACTATTTGCGACAACTTTTTTTTTGAAAAAAATAGAGATATAGAGATTTTTTGTGATTTTTAGATTTATTTAGTATATATTAAGGAAAAAATCGTTACATTGAAAACAGAAAAAAAAATTATTATTTAAAGGGGAAAAATCTGTTGAAAATGTACAAAAAATTTCATAAACGGGGCCCACTCTGTACAAAAATGTTTTGAGCAAATTCTCAATTTTTCAATTTTAATGTGTTTTCTTGTTATTCATGTTTGAAATGACCTTCAGGATAATAGATATTTTAATTTTTACAAAAACTAGAGCACTCTATCTTAGTGACTATATAAAGTTGCTTAAGGTATACGTACACCTTCGAAGAAAATTTTTTTAAAAACTGTAATATTTGCTATTAAAATATTTTTTACTGATGAAATATAACTTAAAACTATGAAAAATACATTTAATATGTTACTTGTAGTACATAAAAAAATTTTAGGGAGTAAAGCATAGTGTAAATAGTAATTAAATTGATTATTAGAATAACGCACATAACTCAAATGTAAACAAAAATATCCCTTTTCTGTAAATTTGATGATGATCATTATAACATTTTTTAGGGCTGGTACTATTTTCCTGCTGATAATCAATTTATTACAATTTTTATCAAGTTTCGAGTAAAAGAACATTGAAAAAATCCTTAAAAATTATTACGAGCATGATATATATCTTAGTTACTAAAAACATATCAACTATATAATTATGAAAGTAGTAGGGGTTCTTTAAATCTATAAAACAAATATATTTATAAAATTTGAACTAATTTGGTTCACAACTTTTTCTGATATTTACGTTGTCAGATGTCAATACGTTAAACAAATTCATTTTGAGATAAATCAGAAATAAACTTTGAACTGCAAATTTTAATATTAAACACAATTTGATATACTTAAAATGCTCCTGATTTATAAATAACACCTTCTTTACTCTCTAAAACATTGATTTTTTTTTCCTTGTAGCTCTTAAAATTTTTCTACGCTGCTTTACATTTGGTGTTGAATGTCGTTCTGCGTCGTTAATTCTATTGATGTCAAGATGTTTGTATGATTTTAAAGTAAAATAACCAGGAGTTATATTAAGTTTTTTAAAAATTTCAACACAACCCTTGTATCCATCATTAAATTGGATCACAGCATCCAATGCACCAGATTTTAAAATTTTGAGGCACACGAAAACTTCCTTGGGTACTTTCTGCCATATAACGCCATTTAAACACTCGTTTGAATTTTGTGTTTTGCCATGCAGGTATTTAGTAAGCAGTTCTTTGGTACACAACTCTAAATATGTAGGCTTAATCATGTTTAGTACTTCATTTGATAAGCCTTTATATTTTTCGTTTGGCTTTTTGCCACAAGACAGTGCTCGCTGGTAGTAGCACCAACTATCTTTTCCGATGGGACACTGCCCATGCATCGGTTTCTCGACACTTGATGAGCAATGAAACAAAGCCGCAATAACATTTTGCTGAAGACCAGATAGGTTTCCAACATTGCTACGAACAGCAATCCCATAATAGTTTTGCAATCGGTCAATAAAAGAGTCGGTGAGTTTGCCTTTACCAGACAGATTTTTATTTTTAGACTTTAGTTTGCGCAATCTCGCACCTACTCTCTTTTGAACATAACCGATGCATTCATATTTTGTGACGCTATCCTTCCCATAAGTATCTTTGACACTGATAAAGCCCTTAGAGTCCCCGTCACCATAATAATGTGCATATTTAAGGCCTCGTTTGACAATAGAACGTTGGAAGATTCTCGTAGCACCAACAGCTTCCATTTTTAACGCAGAACCTTGAAAATTGCTATGGCACACATGATCTGCTGCAAAAGTTTCCGACTCAATACTTCTAGGCATTTTAGAAATCTTTCTGCAGGTGGGACAATATGACGACATTATTTCAATGTCTACTACTTTACCAGTGTCAACTGACAAAGCTGCGACACACCCATTCATGGAAGAGTAACCTCTACGCTGCCACGTTCCATCAACTGAAATGCCACATTCAACAATTTTATTTTTAGTAGGATGTAGCACTAACAGTTCAGAAGCTGCTTTTTGCATTGATAGTTCACTAACTTCTGAAATCACGGACATCAGTTTATTCTCATGATTAGTGTACGCAGTTTTACTGAGCCTGGGTAAATTTAACGTACCACATAATTTAAACCCAGCAGAAAAACCTTTCCCAATTTGTCTCATACCATACACAAATCTTGTATTTACTTCAGGACAGTTTAAAGTTTTCTTTGAACTAGAAAACCCTGAGTAAAAGTCACAATGTTTACACCTGATAACAAAATTTGAGCACAAACCATATGTGGAATCCTCAGAAAGCAGGATACCTTCTTCGAAACATCTTGGGCAGCAAAGTTGTAAAAACAAATTTAAAAGAGGACTTCCATATCAATTATTCTGTTACCAGTAAGTGGTTTACGTTGATATTCTGCTATTTCTTCATCAAAGGCAGGAGGTATTTTAATTTTTGAAGAACTGGCGTTGGTAGATGTTGCGCTGCTATTTTTTGAATGTTTAATAGTAGATCCATTACCTCTAAATTGGCGTTTTCTCTTTGCACTAACTCTACGTTTAGCATTACCCATTTTAAATGACAAAAATTAAAATTTTCTGCTATAAAAAAGGATTAAACAAAAGCTTATAAAGAGCTACGCAATCATAAGCAAATGTAAACAAACAGTAAAGCACTCTATTTTCTTGCCAGATTCTAGATAAAAATATAAATAAAAGCCTGTTGCCAATTATATTCTTGATAATTCTCAAAACTCAAATTCATATTTTAAAAAGTTTAAATTTCTTACTATTGCATATTTAAACGATACTTTGAAAAATAAAAATGTCAACAAACATTTTTTCTACTTCGCAATGCAGACTTGTACTTCCGGGTTCAAAAAGGTGCTATCGAATGAAACTCAAATCCCCATAACTTAAGTTCTAAATAAGATAGAAACAAAATTTAAACACCATTTTAAAGAAAAACGTTCATATTTTCAAATAACATTTAAATTAAAAAATCGAAAAATTTGACGAAAATGTGACGTTTTGAAGGTGTACGGATACCTTAAAAAACAGTGATTTTATTCACATAAAGAACTGTAAATTTTGAAATAAAACAGTGATTGATAAATCTGAAGGTCAAAACACTTCTCCTGCTATACAAAACACTCACAAAAAAATTTCAGCAAATTATTTTCAAAACTTTTTGAGCAATCGCTGTCCCTTTTTCGGAGGAAAAAAAACACATTTCGAGTAAAACGCATTTTAAAAAGTTTGACATCTTGTGTAAAGGTATGGAATCTTCTTTTATCGAAACACTTGTAGTTTTTGTTCTAGTGAATAGAAAATGAAAAGTTTGGTATTTTTATTCTGCTAATAATATGGATTATAAAATAAAATCATAAAAAAATTGTCAATTTTTGAAAAAAAAATCATGATTTTAAGGTAGTCGGATACCTTAAAGAACTGTCTTGCTCTTTGGGATTGATTGCCTAAAATCCTCAAACCCCGATCCATGTCACACTATAGTAGCTCCCGCAGTTCGCGCGCGGTATGAACCCCAGTTGCCGTCAAAGCATTCAGAGGAATGTGTCAAAATCTTCGAAAGGAGATTCTTCTTGTTAAGCAGGTGAACACGTTAAATATAACTACGTGTCGCACACAAAACGAAGACCTTAGACCAAGAGGTTATTAAGAATACAATCTAATTTCTTACAAAATAATTAAAAAGGTACATTAAACCAAACACGCGCACTCTCACGGTGACACACTTATAATGGCCGTAGACAAATCCTGCTAACAGACGAAAAAATCTTGACGCTGAAGAATCCATCGACCACCAGAATAACAATATGCAAGAATTGCCCAAAGAAGCTAAAGAGGAGAAAAATACGTGCAGAGAGCTCATGATGCGGCTTTTTTTGTTATTTGAGTTGTCAAGTAGGAAGGCATCTCGGAGACAGGTTTTTGTTTGAAATAATGACGAAAGTTTTTCAAAACTCTCATAGAACCAATTGTGAAACCCCTGAACGCAAACCGGCTCCATGGAAACAACTGGACGTTTCAATAGGACTCTTCCCCTACTCATTAGGTGAAGATAACCCAGGGGTGTTTGAAAGAGAACGTGATAGACATTAGAACGCGCAAGGAACGTCCTTCCAGCCGTCCATAGACTGAAGTCCATTCGATTATAAATTGTGATCAATATTGGAGGAAAGGTGTTCGAAAATGGCATTGAATTTTTTTTCCCAATGGGGCTGCATTTTAGCAAATTAGCCTTTGAAGACATGGCAAGTCCCCAAATGTGAAAGCTATTTCATGGTAGTACCATCTAGTGAAAGCCTCATTACCCAACTTAGACCAAATCACATCTCAACGGGAACAGTTTTTAACGTTCTCTGAGGAAATCAGTGTTGTAAATTCCCTTGGCAGTAGCGCATGCGTCCATAGATGAATGGTCAAAGAGACTTGAGACATGTGTGATGTCAAAAAGAGATCAATTTGAACAGAAGGAACACAATGTTTAATCTAAAGGTTATTGCAATAATCAAATTAATCGTAATCGTTTTGTTGTATTGCTAGTTAAACATTTGGCAACACATTTAGTGTTTACCTTTCTACTGTAATGCTTGCTGTGTGCTTCGTGCTTAGAATTTTATTTACTTAATAAATCTTTAATTCCTACTGAATAGTATTTCTGCAACAAAGGTAATTTTAAACTTTTAAAATATTTAGCTCCAAATTTTTTTGTAAAATTTCAAATTTGTTCTCCTTTATAGTTTTGTGTCGGACCTTATGAGACGACACGACAGAAAGCTGCTGGAAGTAATGCTGCTCGAAAACTCTCGCGCGTGATATTTGAATTGAGCAAATGCAATAAAACCTTCGATTTTAGAATTCTTCCACAAACACAAAAGTATTCAAATTTTAACTAGAATTCCATTATTCAAAATCATTTGATCATAATCCACGATAAATCATTCTTTTCGTTCCAGATATTTCAAATTTTAGACAAAAATAGATTTTGAAAAAGGACTCGTATTTTTCTTTTAGAATAAAAATTACGTAGATAAAGTCTTCGATAGTAAAAATAAAATAAGATAATAGACTATATATAAAAATTCTTAAAATCTATTTCAAAACATTACAAATGGTAGACAATCAAAAATCAACACCATTTAAAAACTTTTACACGTTGGATTAAATAAAATCACTTTTAATGGCTCCGTGGGTTATAGCTTAAAATTTCACGCTAAAGAATTATTAATTCAATCATTTAATTCTATTTTGTTAACTTATTTCAGTTAAAAAAAGTTCCTTTTATATTTCAAATTTTTAATGAAACATTGCTTCCAAAAATGTAGAGGGAGAGAAAGTTTCTTTTTAAAGGATATTATATTTCAAATTTAAGCATTTACAGCAACTTTTATGAGAAAATATACACAGACTGTTGGTTGAAAAATGAACCTTTCTTAATTTTAGGAGTTATTGTGACCAAGTGGTCATGGCCATGGACATGTGGCCGGAGTTGTCGAATCATTAATTCAAATCCTGATGCTAATGCCAATACGAAGGGCTGACAATAAATCTCTCGTGGCTTAAACTTCTCAAGTTAACAGGCCATGGAAGTTAGGAGAAGGGATTTCAGTTCAAGTGTCGTCATCACTATTTGATCGCGACTCAAAGCTACGAGGTTCGTCACCAAAAACCCTCACGTTGTTTTAAGTGCGATGCTTAAGTTCATAAACACTAACTATAGAAGTGATGCTTGCACATGATTTAATTTCAAGCAAATGTTATCATCACAATCTGTGATACTTGCTTTCTATTAAAATCCTTTTTACAAAATCATTTTTTCTCATACAGTGCGCATAACACTGAATGACTGAATGGAAGATCTCATTTTCTTTTCAGTTGCTAGAATCACTGATCTAATACATTTTTCAGAGAGACGAAGTGAATTTAGAAAAAGACTAGGACATCTTTGCCATACGTCTCCTGGAAATGTCATTCATTCTATAAGTTAACTTCTGATGTGTATACGGCGATCTATTGAAAAAATCTGTATCTATGACGAATTATGTATGCATGAAGATCCATCTACGAAAACTCATTATTTTATGCATGAAAACACATTCATGATTGAAATTGGTGTTGACAAATGACATTGATAACTTGACAGACTGTAAGACCTTATAAAACTATGAGCAAATTTCTTGTTTAATTATATAAGTGTCAGTTTCTAAAATTCATTAATGTTATATATTTTCCAAGTAAGTTATAATAATAAATTTTTTAAATGTCGCAAAATTAAAACTATTACCACTATTTAAGTCAAGTACTCCTTAATAAAATGTCAAAAAACACTGAAAATTTACCCTAGATCTTGAATTCATTGACTTCTGAATTGATCAATCAAGCTCGGACGCTGACCAGTGAGGTTGAACTGCAAACGCTCTCCCTCTGCTACTACGACCGACCGCCACGTGGCATATTGCTTCGGCAGTATCTTGTTATTTTCCCCTCCTCATATTGATAGTGCATCTATTATCTACAGCCCTTGTCAGGGCTAACCTGCTTGAGCAGACACTGTAATTCTCCCCTATTTTTTGACCTGATAACGAATGGAAATGGATAATCGAAACGAACCCACGGATATGGACTTAATCGACTCGCCCAGACGAACACCAACTCCTCCACCTCTTTCGGCATGTGAGCAGATTTTACAAAACAAAGCCCAGCTGCAAAGGATGGAGACTTTCAAAAAGTTCAAGCTGGCCTGCATCGCTGAACATCAAGCCATGCCCGATCACCACCCGGATGAGCCTTTCTACAGACGTGCCGTTTCGGAGCTTCAAGAAGTTGAAGAAACAATCAACTTGGCGGTTAGTGATTTAGCCTCATTTCCTCCTTGTGTTTCCCCTGGCTGCCCTCATCATGATTCAGGATTGAAAATTATTACGCCTAAAAACTCCCCAGATGTAACTCCTACTAAAATAGTATTAAACCTTAATAGTAACAGGATTTCCAATAAACGAAAAGAAGAATCGGACTTTGAATATCCTCCTCTAAGGAAGACAACTAAAAGGCAAATTTTAAATATTCCAAATGATAGCATTTCGATTTCCCCAAATAAATTTTCCTTACCTAGTGATAGCAATATAGAAGAAATCACAGGTTCTCAAAACGCTATTCCCGTTCTTACTCCCAAACCCCCATCGGCCACTGGCCCTACCCCTTCCGGCAATCAAAACCCCGTTAGTACGCTTCCCCCTCCAGTCATGCTTAGAATCACTGAAACTGTCAGAAGTCAAATGAAAATTATTAATGAAAAGTTCCCTAAGATAAGATCACGTACAACCGGAGAATTTATTAAACTTTATACCGATAACTTAGAACAATTTCATGAACTGTTAACTTTTGCTGAAAAAACTAAATTCCAATTTTATGAAATTAAACCCAAAAACGAGCGCCCCATCAAGGTTGTACTGAAAGGACTGCCCCGCAACTTCAAGGTCGAAGAAATTCAAGCCGACTTAGAAGAACTAGGCTTTACCCCTGAGAAAGTAAATCAGCTAATAGGCCGCCGTAGTAAACAACCTATCCCGGTATTTCTGGTGACTCTCCCAAGAAGTATTGAGAATTTAAAAATCTTCCACTTAAAAACCCTAAGTTACTTAAGCATTCGTGTGGAAGGTTACAACGGAAAATGTGTCACGCAATGCTACACGTGTAACCACTTCCATCATAATTCAGAGAACTGTCATCTAAACCCCCGCTGCTTAAAATGTGGTGAGGGACATATTACCCGTGAATGCCCAATAACCGAAAGGCTAGAAACCGCCTACTGTATCAACTGCGAAATGTACGGCCACATGGCTAACTGGAGAGGATGCCCCTGTTTCCCAAAGCCCCCTAAGGGCACTGCCCTGAATAATCGTAATTCGTATACTAATATATACAATAGTATTATAAGACCCAATGTATCCTATGCTCAAGCCGCAAATCCAAATAAAATTTCAACCAACTTTAACTCCCAAAATAAACAACCGATGGCGCCAAAAGGACCTGTGAATTCTGCTCAAATTGAGGCCAATAGAAATCCCTCTGCAAATAACAGATCTATTCCAAATTTTAATAACAAGTCTAATAATAACTTTAACGGATATAACTTTAACGGAAATATTTTTAATAATAATAATTTTAACTTGCAAGCGACCCTACAAATGACTATGCAATGTTTGTGCCAACTTTCTCAATTTACCCAAGCCATAGCTACTTCAAATCCTAATTTCATGAATAACTTTAACCAAGTGCGAAGAGCAAACAATAACCCAAATCAAATGTACGCCTTATTAGAGGCCTCTTGTAACAATAATAATGGTTAAGTCCCCCATTGGCCTCAATTTGTGTTCTTGGAACGCAAACGGACTGCTTAGACGTAGAGTAGAGCTACGAATTTTTATAGAGAAGCACTCTCCCGATATTTTTCTCATACAGGAAACTCATCTGAGACCTTCGCACACTTTTACAATAGCAAATTACACTTGCTACAGAAATGATAGGATCACTAACGCAACGGCCGCCGGCGGAACTCTTATTCTTATCAAAAAATCTCTTAAACATTACTGTCTCCCCACCCCACCTATGCAAGCTATTGAAGCGACTAACATTATTCTAACTCCCCTCGACCATGACCCCGTTTCTATTGTCTCTGTTTACATTCCCCCTTCCTCTGATGATAACTTATTTACAATAGATTTAGAATATTTTCTCCAAACGAGTAGTCATTGTGTCGTCTTCGGCGATTTCAATGCTACTCATAGCGCTTGGAATTGCAATGTAAACTCAAACAGAGGCAAGCATCTTTTTAATTTTGCCAATATCTTAAATCTGCACATAGCTTTTCCTGACTCTCCCACAAGATTTGGCCATAACTCAGCTAATACAATAGACTTTGCTTTAATCAAAAACTTTTACTACCCTTATACTATTAAATCTATTAATGATCTATATTCTGACCACAACCCTGTTTTCCTAAATTTCGATTTTAAACTTAAAATGGAATCCTCAAATCCTAGAGCAATTACCACCAACTGGAAGGATTTTAGAATTAATTTAAATAATAACTTCTCTCTTTTTAACTACTATCCGAATAATATTAATAATACCAATGATCTTGAAACCAAAATTACAGAGTTCACCGAAGCGGTCGTCGCTACCCATAGCCACGCCTCCCAGCCAATAGTGAACGCTCGCCGAAACTACACTCCAAATCACATTAATCAACTTATTAAGCATAAAAACAACCTACGTAAACGATATCAGCAGACTTTAAATCCTTTTTATAAAACTTTATGCAATAGAGCTCAAGCCAACCTCAAAAAAGAACTTAAAATATATAGTAATGATACTTGGAATGCTAGACTAGAAGCTCTAAATACAACTGACAATAGCCTCTGGGAGGCACAGCGGTTCTTAAAAAATAAAAGATCTCAAATTCCTACGTTGAACTGTGCTACTGGTATGGCCGTCACTGATCCGCAGAAGGCTAACCTCCTTGCTAATACGATTAAAAATAACTTCATTGAAAATAACCGCATGCAGGACAACTACGATCAAGATGACGAGGTTGTCACCTCAACTGTGAATACCTTTCTCTCTTCCCCCCTTCTACTCAAATTGAACCTGCCATGCCTGATGAAATTATTAACTTCATTAAAAATACTAGCTCTAAAAAGGCCCCCGGTAAAGATACTATCACAAATAAAATGCTAAAAAATTTTCCTATCAAATTAATCCTCATACTAACTATTCTTGTCAATAAAATTCTTAAATTTCATCACTTTCCTAGTAACTGGAAAGAAGCTATCATTTTCCCTATTATTAAACCTGGTACAAATAAAAATCTTCCTAATTCATATAGACCTATTTCTCTCCTTTCAACTTTAAGTAAATTAACTGAGTACATTATTCTTAATAGACTTAAAAATTCATTAATGATAATAGCCTAATTAACCCTAATCAATATGGATTTACAAATAAACTATCTACCCTTCATCCTCTTCTCAGACTAACAGAAAGTATTTCGGAAGGTTTCCAAAAAGAAGAGCACGGGAGTGGTCTTTCTGGATATCCAGAAAGCCTTCGACCGTGTTTGGATTTTAGGACTCACTTTCAAACTAATTACTTACGATATTCCTTCTTCCCCTCATTCACCTCATCCACTCGTATCTCACTAACAGATCCTTTCGGATCAGAGTAAATGAATCATTATCTAACTCTCATTCCATCTCTGCAGGGTGTCCTCAGGGCTCATTGCTCGGGCCCCTGTTGTTCAATCTCTATATAAATGACATTCCCAGCTACTCACTAACAAATATTAGTCTCTATGCGGATGATACGGCCATTAATGCCACGTACAAAAACTTAAAGACTGTTACCTTTGCCATTAACAAACACCTCAAGCTGCTAGAAAATTATTACGACAGATGGAAAATTAGTATCAATGTAGAAAAATCTTGTGCAGTCATCTTTACCAAAAAGCGCACCATTCCTCCCCTCTCATAATGTTCAATAAACAAATTCCCTGGTCTCAGAATACCAAATATCTTGGCGTTATTTTTGACTCACACTTAACTTGGAAACAACACATCTTACACGTTCGCGATAAGTTCCGAAAAACAATGTTTAAATTTTTTCCCCTAATTTCCCGGAACTCACATTTAAGTAGAGATAACAAAGTGCTTCTTTATACAGCCGTTATGCGTCCAATACTCGCTTATGCCTGTCCAGTATGGGGTTATGCTGCTAAAACCAATATTAATATTTTAAATACTCTGCAGAATTCATATATTAGAATGATTGTAAATGCCTGCCGCTACATGAAAAATGATCGCATAAATAAAGCTCTTAAAATCACTAGTTTTAAAGCACATATTCAAAAATTAGCTATAAATTTTTTCGATAATTTGCCAAATACTAATAATGTAAATATGTTAAATCTAAACGATTACAACTGTAACGATAATACTAAAAGGCCAAGAAGAATCCTTTTGGATTCTTACAATCCGCCTTAGCTTTTTATCCCTGCAATAATTTTTTAATTATTGCACCCTAGTAAATTTTTAAAATTTTTTATTATTTTTCTTTCAATATTTATTTAATCTCCACACCCAACTGGACAAGTATATATTTTTAACTTTTACCCCCATGGGCAGCCAGCCTGAGGCTAAATTCACTTCTACCTCCAATTCACTGAGAGAGCAGTCCTAAGCTCTCAGCACCGTATAAAACTTTAACTCCAAGTAGTCATCTCTAAGCCCCTCCTCCCGGATTCCATCACCACAGCCAAATCGCCGACATGTCACTCCGCAGACTGAAAAAACCAACGAAGTCAAGTCCTGCATCACAGACATCATGATATGGGATTGAGGACTGTTTATCAGTCCAGGTACCCAAAAATAGACTGTCATCCACTGTCATCCACTGAAAATTTACCCTAGATCTTGAATTCATTGACTTCTGAATTGATCAATCAAGCTCGGACGCTGACCAGTGAGGTTGAACTGCAAACGCTCTCCCTCTGCTACTACGACCGACCGCCACGTGGCATATTGCTTCGGCAGTATCTTGTTATTTTCCCCTCCCCATATTGATAGTGCATCTATTATCTACAGCCCTTGTCAGGGCTAACCTGCTTGAGCAGACACTGTAATTCTCCCCTATTTTTTGACCTGATAACGAATGGAAATGGATAATCGAAACGAACCCACGGATATGGACTTAATCGACTCGCCCAGACGAACACCAACTCCTCCACCTCTTTCGGCATGTGAGCAGATTTTACAAAACAAAGCCCAGCTGCAAAGGATGGAGACTTTCAAAAGTTCAAGCTGGCCTGCATCGCTGAACTTCAAGCCATGCCCGATCACCACCCGGATGAGCCTTTCTACAGACGTGCCGTTTCGGAGCTTCAAGAAGTTGAAGAAACAATCAACTTGGCGGTAAGTGATTTAGCCTCATTTCCTCCTTGTGTTTCCCCTGGCTGCCCTCATCATGATTCAGGATTGAAAATTATTACGCCTAAAAACTCCCCAGATGTAACTCCTACTAAAATAGTATTAAACCTTAATAGTAACAGGATTTCCAATAAACGAAAAGAAGAATCGGACTTTGAATATCCTCCTCTAAGGAAGACAACTAAAAGGCAAATTTTAAATATTCCAAATGATAGCATTTCGATTTCCCCAAATAAATTTTTCTTACCTAGTGATAGCAATATAGAAGAAATCACAGGTTCTCAAAACGCTATTCCCGTTCTTACTCCCAAACCCCCATCGGCCACTGGCCCTACCCCTTCCGGCAATCAAAACCCCGTTAGTACGCTTCCCCCTCCAGTCATGCTTAGAATCACTGAAACTGTCAGAAGTCAAATGAAAATTATTAATGAAAAGTTCCCTAAGATAAGATCACGTACAACCGGAGAATTTATTAAACTTTATACCGATAACTTAGAACAATTTCATGAACTGTTAACTTTTGCTGAAAAAACTAAATTCCAATTTTATGAAATTAAACCCAAAACGAGCGCCCCATCAAGGTTGTACTGAAAGGACTGCCCCGCAACTTCAAGGTCGAAGAAATTCAAGCCGACTTAGAAGAACTAGGCTTTACCCCTGAGAAAGTAAATCAGCTAATAGGCCGCCGTAGTAAACAACCTATCCCGGTATTTCTGGTGACTCTCCCAAGAAGTATTGAGAATTTAAAAATCTTCCACTTAAAAACCCTAAGTTACTTAAGCATTCGTGTGGAAGGTTACAACGGAAAATGTGTCACGCAATGCTACACGTGTAACCACTTCCATCATAATTCAGAGAACTGTCATCTAAACCCCGCTGCTTAAAATGTGGTGAGGGACATATTACCCGTGAATGCCCAATAACCGAAAGGCTAGAAACCGCCTACTGTATCAACTGCGAAATGTACGGCCACATGGCTAACTGGAGAGGATGCCCCTGTTTCCCAAAGCCCCTAAGGGCACTGCCCTGAATAATCGTAATTCGTATACTAATATATACAATAGTATTATAAGACCCAATGTATCCTATGCTCAAGCCGCAAATCCAAATAAAATTTCAACCAACTTTAACTCCCAAAATAAACAACCGATGGCGCCAAAAGGACCTGTGAATTCTGCTCAAATTGAGGCCAATAGAAATCCCTCTGCAAATAACAGATCTATTCCAAATTTTAATAACAAGTCTAATAATAACTTTAACGGATATAACTTTAACGGAAATATTTTTAATAATAATAATTTTAACTTGCAAGCGACCCTACAAATGACTATGCAATGTTTGTGCCAACTTTCTCAATTTACCCAAGCCATAGCTACTTCAAATCCTAATTTCATGAATAACTTTAACCAAGTGCGAAGAGCAAACAATAACCCAAATCAAATGTACGCCTTATTAGAGGCCTCTTGTAACAATAATAATGGTTAAGTCCCCCATTGGCCTCAATTTGTGTTCTTGGAACGCAAACGGACTGCTTAGACGTAGAGTAGAGCTACGAATTTTTATAGAGAAGCACTCTCCCGATATTTTTCTCATACAGGAAACTCATCTGAGACCTTCGCACACTTTTACAATAGCAAATTACACTTGCTACAGAAATGATAGGATCACTAACGCAACGGCCGCCGGCGGAACTCTTATTCTTATCAAAAATCTCTTAAACATTACTGTCTCCCCACCCCACCTATGCAAGCTATTGAAGCGACTAACATTATTCTAACTCCCCTCGACCATGACCCCGTTTCTATTGTCTCTGTTTACATTCCCCCTTCCTCTGATGATAACTTATTTACAATAGATTTAGAATATTTTCTCCAAACGAGTAGTCATTGTGTCGTCTTCGGCGATTTCAATGCTACTCATAGCGCTTGGAATTGCAATGTAAACTCAAACAGAGGCAAGCATCTTTTTAATTTTGCCAATATCTTAAATCTGCACATAGCTTTTCCTGACTCTCCCACAAGATTTGGCCATAACTCAGCTAATACAATAGACTTTGCTTTAATCAAAAACTTTTACTACCCCCTTATACTATTAAATCTATTAATGATCTATATTCTGACCACAACCCTGTTTTCCTAAATTTCGATTTTAAACTTAAAATGGAATCCTCAAATCCTAGAGCAATTACCACCAACTGGAAGGATTTTAGAATTAATTTAAATAATAACTTCTCTCTTTTTAACTACTATCCGAATAATATTAATAATACCAATGATCTTGAAACCAAAATTACAGAGTTCACCGAAGCGGTCGTCGCTACCCATAGCCACGCCTCCCAGCCAATAGTGAACGCTCGCCGAAACTACACTCCAAATCACATTAATCAACTTATTAAGCATAAAAACAACCTACGTAAACGATATCAGCAGACTTTAAATCCTTTTTATAAAACTTTATGCAATAGAGCTCAAGCCAACCTCAAAAAAGAACTTAAAATATATAGTAATGATACTTGGAATGCTAGACTAGAAGCTCTAAATACAACTGACAATAGCCTCTGGGAGGCACAGCGGTTCTTAAAAAATAAAAGATCTCAAATTCCTACGTTGAACTGTGCTACTGGTATGGCCGTCACTGATCCGCAGAAGGCTAACCTCCTTGCTAATACGATTAAAAATAACTTCATTGAAAATAACCGCATGCAGGACAACTACGATCAAGATGACGAGGTTGTCACCTCAACTGTGAATACCTTTCTCTCTTCCCCCTTCTACTCAAATTGAACCTGCCATGCCTGATGAAATTATTAACTTCATTAAAAATACTAGCTCTAAAAAGGCCCCGGTAAAGATACTATCACAAATAAAATGCTAAAAAATTTTCCTATCAAATTAATCCTCATACTAACTATTCTTGTCAATAAAATTCTTAAATTTCATCACTTTCCTAGTAACTGGAAAGAAGCTATCATTTTCCCTATTATTAAACCTGGTACAAATAAAAATCTTCCTAATTCATATAGACCTATTTCTCTCCTTTCAACTTTAAGTAAATTAACTGAGTACATTATTCTTAATAGACTTAAAAATTCATTAATGATAATAGCCTAATTAACCCTAATCAATATGGATTTACAAATAAACTATCTACCCTTCATCCTCTTCTCAGACTAACAGAAAGTATTTCGGAAGGTTTCAAAAAAAAAGAAGAGCACGGGAGTGGTCTTTCTGGATATCCAGAAAGCCTTCGACCGTGTTTGGATTTTAGGACTCACTTTCAAACTAATTACTTACGATATTCCTTCTTCCTCATTCACCTCATCCACTCGTATCTCACTAACAGATCCTTTCGGATCAGAGTAAATGAATCAATATCTAACTCTCATTCCATCTCTGCAGGGTGTCCTCAGGGCTCATTGCTCGGGCCCCTGTTGTTCAATCTCTATATAAATGACATTCCCAGCTACTCACTAACAAATATTAGTCTCTATGCGGATGATACGGCCATTAATGCCACGTACAAAAACTTAAAGACTGTTACCTTTGCCATTAACAAACACCTCAAGCTGCTAGAAAATTATTACGACAGATGGAAAATTAGTATCAATGTAGAAAAATCTTGTGCAGTCATCTTTACCAAAAAGCGCACCATTCCTCCCCTCTCATAATGTTCAATAAACAAATTCCCTGGTCTCAGAATACCAAATATCTTGGCGTTATTTTTGACTCACACTTAACTTGGAAACAACACATATTACACGTTCGCGATAAGTTCCGAAAAACAATGTTTAAATTTTTCCCCTAATTTCCCGGAACTCACATTTAAGTAGAGATAACAAAGTGCTTCTTTATACAGCCGTTATGCGTCCAATACTCGCTTATGCCTGTCCAGTATGGGGTTATGCTGCTAAAACCAATATTAATATTTTAAATACTCTGCAGAATTCATATATTAGAATGATTGTAAATGCCTGCCGCTACATGAAAAATGATCGCATAAATAAAGCTCTTAAAATCACTAGTTTTAAAGCACATATTCAAAAATTAGCTATAAATTTTTTCGATAATTTGCCAAATACTAATAATATGTAAATATGTTAAATCTAAACGATTACAACTGTAACGATAATACTAAAAGGCCAAGAAGAATCCTTTGGATTCTTACAATCCGCCTTAGCTTTTTATCCCTGCAATAATTTTTAATTATTGCACCTAGTAAATTTTTAAAATTTTTTATTATTTTTCTTTCAATATTTATTTAATCTCCACACCCAACTGGACAAGTATATATTTTTAACTTTTACCCCCATGGGCAGCCAGCCTGAGGCTAAATTCACTTCTACCTCCAATTCACTGAGAGAGCAGTCCTAAGCTCTCAGCACCGTATAAAACTTTAACTCCAAGTAGTCATGTCTAAGCCCCTCCTCCCGGATTCCATCACCACAGCCAAATCGCCGACATGTCACTCCGCAGACTGAAAAAACCAACGAAGTCAAGTCCTGCATCACAGACATCATGATATGGGATTGAGGACTGTTTATCAGTCCAGGTACCCAAAAATAGACTGTCATCCACTGTCAAAAATACCCTAGATCTTGTCATCCACTGTCATCCACTGAAAATTTACCCCAGATCAATGTGAGCAGATTTTTACAAGCTCGGACGCTGACCAGTGAGGTTGAACTGCAAACGCTCTCCCTCTGCTACTACGACCGACCGCCACGTGGCATATTGCTTCGGCAGTATCTTGTTATTTTCCCTCCCCATATTGATAGTGCATCTATTATCTACAGCCCTTGTCAGGGCTAACCTGCTTGAGCAGACACTGTAATTCTCCCCTATTTTTTGACCTGATAACGAATGGAAATGGATAATCGAAACGAACCCACGGATATGGACTTAATCGACTCGCCCAGACGAACACCAACTCCTCCACCTCTTTCGGCATGTGAGCAGATTTTACAAAAACAAAGCCCAGCTGCAAAGGATGGAGACTTTCAAAAGTTCAGCTGGCCTGCATCGCTGAACTTCAAGCCATGCCCGATCACCACCCGGATGAGCCTTTCTACAGACGTGCCGTTTCGGAGCTTCAAGAAGTTGAAGAAACAATCAACTTGGCGGTAAGTGATTTAGCCTCATTTCCTCCTTGTGTTTCCCCTGGCTGCCCTCATCATGATTCAGGATTGAAAATTATTACGCCTAAAAACTCCCCAGATGTAACTCCTACTAAAATAGTATTAAACCTTAATAGTAACAGGATTTCCAATAAACGAAAAGAAGAATCGGACTTTGAATATCCTCCTCTAAGGAAGACAACTAAAAGGCAAATTTTAAATATTCCAAATGATAGCATTTCGATTTCCCCAAATAAATTTTCTTACCTAGTGATAGCAATATAGAAGAAATCACAGGTTCTCAAAACGCTATTCCCGTTCTTACTCCCAAACCCCCATCGGCCACTGGCCCTACCCCTTCCGGCAATCAAAACCCCGTTAGTACGCTTCCCCCTCCAGTCATGCTTAGAATCACTGAAACTGTCAGAAGTCAAATGAAAATTATTAATGAAAAGTTCCCTAAGATAAGATCACGTACAACCGGAGAATTTATTAAACTTTATACCGATAACTTAGAACAATTTCATGAACTGTTAACTTTTGCTGAAAAAACTAAATTCCAATTTTATGAAATTAAACCCAAAAACGAGCGCCCCATCAAGGTTGTACTGAAAGGACTGCCCCGCAACTTCAAGGTCGAAGAAATTCAAGCCGACTTAGAAGAACTAGGCTTTACCCCTGAGAAAAAATCAGCTAATAGGCCGCCGTAGTAAACAACCTATCCCGGTATTTCTGGTGACTCTCCCAAGAAGTATTGAGAATTTAAAAATCTTCCACTTAAAAACCCTAAGTTACTTAAGCATTCGTGTGGAAGGTTACAACGGAAAATGTGTCACGCAATGCTACACGTGTAACCACTTCCATCATAATTCAGAGAACTGTCATCTAAACCCCCGCTGCTTAAAATGTGGTGAGGGACATATTACCAGTGAATGCCCAATAACCGAAAGGCTAGAAACCGCCTACTGTATCAACTGCGAAATGTACGGCCACATGGCTAACTGGAGAGGATGCCCTGTTTCCCAAAGCCCCTAAGGGCACTGCCCTGAATAATCGTAATTCGTATACTAATATATACAATAGTATTATAAGACCCAATGTATCCTATGCTCAAGCCGCAAATCCAAATAAAATTTCAACCAACTTTAACTCCCAAAATAAACAACCGATGGCGCCAAAAGGACCTGTGAATTCTGCTCAAATTGAGGCCAATAGAAATCCCTCTGCAAATAACAGATCTATTCCAAATTTTAATAACAAGTCTAATAATAACTTTAACGAATATAACTTTAACGGAAATATTTTAATAATAATAATTTTAACTTACAAGCGACCCTACAAATGACTATGCAATGTTTGTGCCAACTTTCTCAATTTACCCAAGCCATAGCTACTTCAAATCCTAATTTCATGAATAACTTTAACCAAGTGCGAAGAGCAAACAATAACCCAAATCAAATGTACGCCTTATTAGAGGCCTCTTGTAACAATAATAATGGTTAAGTCCCCCATTGGCCTCAATTTGTGTTCTTGGAACGCAAACGGACTGCTTAGACGTAGAGTAGAGCTACGAATTTTTATAGAGAAGCACTCTCCCGATATTTTTCTCATACAGGAAACTCATCTGAGACCTTCGCACACTTTTACAATAGCAAATTACACTTGCTACAGAAATGATAGGATCACTAACGCAACGGCCGCCGGCGGAACTCTTATTCTTATCAAAAATCTCTTAAACATTACTGTCTCCCCACCCCCACCTATGCAAGCTATTGAAGCGACTAATATTATTCTAACTCCCCTCGAC